>CM021102.1:693135233-693360541 GCA_007115665.2 Sequoiadendron giganteum
TCAACCCTCAACCCTCAACCCTCAACCCTCTACCCTTAAACCGTAATCCCTCAACCCACAACCCTCAACCCTCAACCCTTAAACCCTAATTCCTCAACCCCTATACCCTCTTGATCCTTGAACCCTCAACCCTCAACCATTAAAGCCTAATCCCTCAACCCATATACCCTCTTAATCCCTCAACCCTCAACCCTCAACCCTCAACCCTTAAACTTTAATCCCTCAACCCTCAACCCTTAAACCCTAATCCCTCAACTCCTATAACATCTACCCTATAACCTATTAATCCCTCATCCCTAAACCCTAAACCCTTAAACCCTAACCCATAAACCCTCTACCCTCTACCCTCAACCCTAATCCCCCAACCCTTAAACCCACTTAGTAAACTCTCTACCCTAATCCCTCAACCCTCTCGACCCTTAAACCCTCAACCCTTAAACTCTTAAACACTCAACCCTAAACCCTCGACCCTCAACCCTAACCCCTTAAACCCTAAACTGTTAAACCCTTTACCCTCTACCCTCTACCCTCTAACCTCTACCCTCAACCCAATACTCTCTACCCTAAACCCTAATCCCTCAACCCTTAATCTCTCAACCTGTATAACCTCTACCCCATATATTGGACTCTTAACCATAATCCGTCGACCCTATACCTTAAACCCTCAATATTCAACCCTCAACCCTTAAACCCTCTACCCTTTACCATATACATTAAACACTCAACCCTCAATTCTCAACCCTTGACCCTTAATCCTCAACCCTCAATCCTTAAACCCTAAACCCTCTACCCCTTACATTGGACCTTGAACGTAATCCTTCAACCATATACCCTCAAACCTATACCCTAAATCCTCTACCCTCAACCAAGTAAACCCTTAACCCTAAACACTTAACCCCAAACCCTTCAACCCTAAATGCTTAAACCTTAAACCTTCTACCCTATACCCTCAACCAAATACCCTCTACCATCAAACCTATTCCCTCAACCCTCAAACCTTAAACCCTAATACCCTAGAAACCATCAACCCTATAGGTCCTCCACCCTAATCCCTCAACCCTATACCCTCAACCCTTATCACTTTCTCTCTATCTATACATCTCACTCTCCCTCTTGCCCTCCCTCCCACCCTCTCTAGTTGTCTCTATCTACCGTCTCCCTCTTTTTGCATACCTCTCGTTCAATCAATCTCTACCACCCTCTCTCACTCCCTCTATCCATCTCTCTTTATGTTCCTCCCACTCCATCCCACTCTCTCCCACTACCTCTCTCTCCTTCTCTCTCATGTCTCTTCCTCCCACCCCCTCTCTCTCTAAGATCTCTCCCTCTAACAACCTACCTAGGTAACTCTCTCTTTGTCTCTCTCCCCTCTCTCTATCTATCCCTCCAACCCTACCTAGATAAGTCCATCTCATTCCACCCCCCGCTTTCTCTACCTCTATTAGGTCACTCCCTCTCACACCCTCTCTCTCTCTCAGGTCTCTCACTCACACTCCCTCTGTCTCCCATTCCCTCTCTCTCACACTCCCTCTCACCCCCATCACACTCTCAAGTCTCTTCCTCTCACACTCTCAAGTCTCTCCCTTTCGCACCCTACCTACATAACTCTCTCTTTCTCTTTGTCTCTCTCTTTCTCCCTCTCCCTCAATTCTCTCTCTCCCACCCCCCTCTCTCTCTCTCCCTCTCCTTCAATTCTCTCTCTCCCATCCCCCTTTCTCTCTCTCTCTCCCTCCCTCTATCCCTCCCACCCTACCTAGCTAATTCCCCCTCAATCCAACCCCTTCTCTCCCACTCCCTCTCTCTAGACTCTCTAAATTCTCCCGTCATCTAAAGACATACATAAATGCATACATACAAGCATAATACATATGTACATATAATCTTACATCCATACAAGCATACATACATACATGTACATAAAAATATATCAGCATACATTAATATATTAGCATTTAACATAAAGTAAGACATAACATGAGCGCATTATAATGTACTCGTGTTATGTGCTAGTAGACATGTTCCCCACAGAAGCAAAAACCATATCAAAAGTG
Organism: Sequoiadendron giganteum; assembly: GCA_007115665.2. Taxonomy (NCBI): domain Eukaryota; kingdom Viridiplantae; phylum Streptophyta; class Pinopsida; order Cupressales; family Cupressaceae; genus Sequoiadendron; species Sequoiadendron giganteum. The sequence goes on from CM021102.1 coordinate 693,137,285, forward strand.
ACATATAATGCGAGCACGTTAGAACGTGCTCATGTTATATCTTGCTTTGGGAATTACCGAAATTTAAGCTTGGTATTTTTCTTGGAATACCAACACAAAGGCTTGGAGGCCATTCCAAATGACCAAAGACGTGTTTTTAAAAAATCCACCATATTTCTCATAATCGAGTTCGTGCTCACCGTCAGGATTGCACGTGGTTCAATATCGAAAAAAATGAGCACATGGGTAATGTTGGGTTATCTCTTAGCTATCCAACAATGTAATTTTTTTCACTTTCTAAAAATGTTAAGTCTTTCATCCATAATTTATTTTATCTGTATGTCTTTTGTTTTCCAAAAAGCAGTGTTTGGTATTTTTTTCGTTATAAATTAACCGTTCATCAATTTTTCAAATAAATTACACTTTTAGAAACTAGACTCCATTCTACAAAATTAAAAAATTAAAAAAAAAACAAATCAATTAGTTTCCAAAATTTGTAGGGATCACACAGCCAAAATTCTATTTTCAGGATATGTCCACTTCAAAAATTAGTAGAAAATCAAATATTCATTAAAAAATTATCAGAAAGATTGTGCAACAACTACATACTATTAGCTAAATTATGACTGTTACGATTTTAAAAATACTAAAAAAAAGTTCACCGTACGAGGGTCATACAAGAGTTGCTATGTCATATTTTTCTGACAAAAACAACACCAATTTGTGTACGTCCCTCATTTGAACCCCTTAATATGAATAATTTTCAAAATAAATTAGTAGTTTAGAAACTAGACTCGGAGCACTTGAATCCTTCTTTTTGTTCCATCTCAAAATTTTGAGTCTAAGTATCCTCAATTTCACGTCCAAGGTCAGTATTTCCTGATTTCAGAAAAAAGTTGTCCACTTAAGTCCCCTTTTTGGGAACCATCTTGGTGGACTTACCCATTAGTGAGGACCTATTCACATCATTAATAAGTCTACTTAGGAGTTAGTTTCCTAGGTGGCATTTAATGGGATCATATCTCATTAATAATCATGTAGTTATTTAGGAATTTAATATTTCTCTCATGCAGTTATATTATGCATTAGGAATTTAATGATTGCAACTAAGGTTGTTATCCAACTACCTCTCACCTTGCCTATATAAGCAAGGCCTTTATAAATTTTTAAATCATCTCATGGTTTCTATCTTAATACAATCAAGATCATCATTTGATCAAGTTGTCTTCTTGCTCATGTTGCAACGCTTCTTTATTCATGTGCATGGTATTCTTCTTGGTTGATCCTTTAAAGTGTGTATAGCTTCATCTAGGTTGTTGTTCATATTTCCAACACTTACTAATGAAATCTTAAAGAAAATTAAAATTAAAAAAAATGAGGAAAAACTATAGGGTGATAAAAGAATGTTTATTGATTTTTATAAGAAATTCATCTTTCATAATGTTTCTATGCAAGTACATCAATAATACAAAAATATTCAAAGCACAAGTTTTTAAAAATATTGAAGGATGATATAGACTATGCTAACTTAGGGGTGATTAGGTATAGACAAATTTCGGCATGTGACAAAACAACCAACATACTATTGCTAAAAGGAATGATTTTTTTTAAAAATGGATACAATTAGGAAAAATAATACAAGTCCAAAGAGGAGAAGCATAACATCAGATCACATGTCAATGAACCCTCAAACATGGCTGGGAAGAATGCAAATCTAAACATAGATCCTTTTTCTATTCAAACGTAAATACTATTCATCTTGTATGCAATAGTTGGACAACAAATTGGTGTTAGTATAGACAACCCATTCAATAGTACATGTATCAAGATTATAATATGTAGCTTAAGGTTATTAGAGCTTGAATGATGTATATTGAAACAATGTAATATTTTTCCATGATATCTTTAATATAAAAAATATTTAAAGCCTCATAGGTATAATGATTATAGTATTTTCATAAAATAAATTTGTTGAAATAATTTTAGAAAATTTTAAGAAAATTAAATGGCACTTGTATTTAAATCTAAATAGTGCAAACTTTACCAACATCCTCCTCATTGTGATGGAATGGTTTCTTTAAAATAAGGTATAAGTTTGATTGAGGGAATAATAAAGAGCTATTTTTAAAAATATTTTAGTTAAAAAATTTCTATAGACATGCATTTAAAATATGAAAGATTAAACAAGGTAGAATTTTTTTTGAAATAATACCTAAAAGAAATATGCTCTCATGGAATGCCATGATTTTAGGACATGCACATTTTATTTTTTTTCAAACGCTTTACAAACATTCAAGCAAATAATACTACATTTCTTTAATTAAGTGAACTTGCACCTTAAATGATTAAAGAGTTGAACAACGAAAAAATAAAAATAGAAAATAAAATAAAATATACCATCAACATAAGAAAATTAATAACTTTAAAATATTTAATTATACTAAATAATTTTAAAATGAAATAATTATATATTTTAGTACATTTAAAAAAACTAAAATTATATAGTTAAATATAAAGTACTTAATTAGTTTATTTTAAATTTCAAAAATTAGAGCATATAATATTCTTTTTAGCGTGTAGGTATTAAATAAAATAACAAATTATTTTTTTTAGATATTTTAAATATATTATAGATATTTTTTAAATAAAATAATAAGCTACGTATGTATGTATGATATTAGAGATATTTGTCTTGAAATTAAAAATATATATAAAAAATAAAATAATTCTTAAATAAATAAAACAATTTCAAATTCATATCTCATTCATTAAAATATATACAATATATCAAATAGATTTTTTATTAATTTAAAATTTGATAATATGCATGTATGTTTTAATATATAAATTCTATGTAAATATTTTATTCTTGATATTTAACAAAATACATGTAAAATATATTTAACTACCACTATAAAACGTCAAATAATTCAAAATATATACTAAATAAAATAGACAACACTTTTAAAAAATAATGTGATTTTTTTTAATTCCACGGTGAATATCAGGAAGCTCCGCTAGAAAATGGTCCCAAATGGGACTCATACGCAACATGTCACATATAGGTCCCATATAGTGGGACTTATATGCCCAAGATGGTTTATGAGTCCCACCTTGAGTTTTTGGGGTGGTTTGTTAGGATTTTTAATGTTTTTGATGATTTTGTGAGGCTTTTAGTTGAAATAAGCCTCGAGATCCAAAATAAAAGGTGTTAGGGGTCCATTAATGATTATTTATAGGGGTATTTAGTGTAAGGGTTCTAAAATAGGTCAAATTTAAGTGTGAAATTGTACCATTTTTCAAGAGCATCCAATTTTATACACTACACATTGTATTATCTTTAGATCTTGTTCAACGTTAGTTTTCACATAGTCCTGGTTTATCACCTTCTTCAATGATTGGGAATGTAACTAATTTTATTGTGGCATCTTAATCTTCATTTGGAAAGGAGATGCATGATCAGTTTTCAAAGAAATCATCATCATCATTCATCCTTCCTTCCTTCAATTCCTATTTGGAATGGGAAGCATCCCTACATTTGTACTTGGTTTTATTTCTTTTGAAAGGGAAACAAGTTTTTTTTGCCATTGGATCATGTTTTTTATTTAGACACTTACCATTTTTTCAGGTGATTACATATTGTGGTGGGGGGGTACATTGTCTCTCTATTTCCCTCTTATGGGGGGCTATTGATTATATAGTATTCTGGTGATGTATCTAGCTCTTAGGGTGTATTGATGTTGAGACCTCCATACATCATTTCTATTACTTGTACATGATTAATATTAGATTTTTCATTATATCTCTTTTTTTGGGGAGGATTTTTATCCCATGAGGTTTTCTTCTTTTCTCAATTTGGAAGTGATTTAATTTCCATTTGTACATGGGTATCTAAAATTTCCTAGTAGACATGACCCATCATATTGCATAATTTAAATCACAAATACACTCCCAAGTTGCACTTATGGGGCGTGTTAGTGTGAATGGATTTATTTCCTAACTAGATATTAGTGAGGACCTATTCACATCATTAATAAGTTTACTTAGGAGTTAGTTTCCTAGGTGGCATTCTAGAAACTTGTATTTAATGGGACCATATCTTATTAATAAGCATGTAGTTATTTAGGCATTTAATATTTCTCTCATGCAGTTATATTATGCATTATGAATTTAATGATTGCAACTAAGGTTGTTATCCAGCTACCTCTCACCTTTCCTATATAGCCAAGGATATTATAAATTTGTAAATCATCTCATGAGTTCTATCTTAATACATTCAAGATCATCATTTGATCAAGTATTCTTCTTGGTTGATGCTTTAAAGTGCGTATAGCTTCATCTGGGTTATTGTTCATATTTCCAACACTTACTAATGAAATCTTAAAGAAAATCTAAATTAAAAAAAACGAGGAAAAACTATAGGGTGTTAAAATAATGCTTATTGAGTTTTATAAGAAACTCATGTCTTTCATAATGTTTCTATGCAAGTACATCAATAATACAAAAATATTCAAAGAACAAGTTTTTAAAGCTATTGAAGGATGATATAGACTGTGTTAACTTAGGGGTGATTGGGTGTAGAGAAAACTGCGCATGTGACAAAACAACCAACATACTATTGCTAAAAGGAATGAAAAAAATTTAAAATGGAGAAGGAGAACATGGGAGAATCATAACATCATAATCCCATGTCAATGAACCCTCAAACATGTTTGGGAAGAATGAAAATCTAAACTTAGATCCTTTTTCTATGAAAATGTAAATACTATTCATCTTGTATGTAATAGCTAGACAACAAACTGGTGTTAGTATAGACAACCCATTCAATAGTACATGTATCAAGATAATAATATGTAGCTTGAGGTTATTAGAACTCGAATGATATATATTGAAAGAATGTAATAGTTTTCCATGCTATCTTTAATATACAAAATATTTAAAGCCTCATGGGTATAATAATTATAGGATTTGCATAAAATAAATTTGTTGAAATAATCCTAGAAAATTTTAAGAAAATTAAATGGAACTTGTATTTAAATCCAAATGGTGCAAACTTTACCAACATCTTCCCCAATGTGATGGAATGGTTTCTTTAAAATAAGGTATAAGTGTGATTGAGGGAATAATGAAAGACATATTTTTAAAAATATTTTAGTTAAAAAATTTCTATAGAAATGCATTTAAAATATGAAAGATTAAACAAGGTAGATTTTTTTTTTAAATACTAGCTAAAAGAAATATGGTCTCATGGAATGCCATGATTTTAGGACATGTACATTTTTTTTTTCAAAGGCTTTACAAACAGTCAAGCAAATAATACTACACTCTATTAATTAAGTGAACTTGCAGCTTAAATGATTAAAGAGTTGAACAACGAAATAATAAAAATTTAAAATAAAATAAAATATACCATCAACATAAGAAAATTAATAGCTTTAAACTATTTAATTATACTAAATAATTTTAACATTAGGTGAAATTTTGAAAATTTTAACTTTATCAAAGTTGAGAAACACCTCCACCATTGGATAGATTATGAAATTATATCCCATTTCAAAAAAAAAAGCACCGAAAAATACCAAAAAATGACCAAGATACAACCATTTTAAGTTTGGGTAAAAAAACAAGAAATCAAAGGTGACGCCCTTTGTAGCAGCGTTGTTTACAAATGCGACTATGTTTGAGTTTCAAGTGATGCTCTAGTGAAATTAGTGGCTTTGTTTGAAATAAAAGAGACTGCAAATGTGTCACAATTTCCTCCAACACTGTTGTTTGACCTCCAGTGGCTGTATTTGATTTGGGAAGACAAAAAACAAAAAATAGTGAAATTTGACCAAAAAACATGTTAGATTATTCTAGTTCACCCTCCTTCTAGCACCAAAATGTGAACCCCAATCCTATACCTACACAAACATGGCAAACAAGCACATTATTATATTGAAATGTAAGTAATAATAACAATTCCCCATGAAAATCTATTTAAATTGCAAAGAACAAGAAATGAGATGAAGAACACAAGCAAACATAAACAAAAGCTATCAAATCTTATTCAATTTAAATCAAAATCTTGATCCCATGGAGGAGTTGGTACCAATCATGTGTATAAATTGGCCCTTTCACAACTCCTATGCAAGCTTGGATGATGTGACGGAGATTGATCCACTTTGTTGATGAAGAACAAGATGATTTCTTGATAAAACCTGCAATAACCTAGCTATGGTGATGACAAATGCTCAAGAAAATGGATGAAGTTTCTCTAATGTGAAGATAATAACTTTTCTCTAAGTGTGGATGATGAATGAGAGGAAGATTCTCTCATTTATAGATTTCAAATAACCTAGCTATGGTGATGATAAATGCTCAAGAAATGATATGAAATTGCTCTAATGTGAAGATAATAACTTTGCATTCAAATTATGGATGATGAATGAGAGGAAGAGTCTCTCATTTATAGATTTCAAATTCGGAAGAATGAGTGAGATTGAGAAATGTGAGATCATTCAACATCCAATGGGAAAGTTCCACTTATCAAGATGTGAATGGTTGAAGGTTGAGCATATTTTTGTGATTGTGCACAATAAATGATATTAGATTCAAATTTTAAATTTGAAAGTTGGCAAGTTGGAGGGAGAGAGGAATGGAGTTAATGTAACTTCGCTCAAGGCTAAGGACATGTAAGAGGAGTGAATTCCTTATTAGAATGACAAATCCACTTGGATTTGAATACAAATTTGAGGGAATATTCTCTGTTATGCCATGTTGAGAGAAAATAGGCAATTTATTAAATGAAAGTAATTGTTTTATTGTGCAAGTTGAATTCTTTAGAGGATGTGACATAATTTAGGATTAAATTAATCGTAGGTTAATTGATTTAATTAGAGATTAGGAGATGTGACAATTTTGACTTTTGTGGATGCTAAATCTACACATGGCTTGCATAGACTAACATCCTCATAGAATAACATGACATTCTTCAAGACAAATCATAAAACCAAAATAAGCATGCAAAGAAGACATGAAATGCAACCTATTCTATGATGAATTGGTAACCTTTGGGTGTGTAAAAGAGCCCTTTCCCAACCCTTTCCAAGCTAATGAGATAGACAGTGAGATGCTCTTGGGCTCAAGTTGCCTATAGTGGAGATGCTTTCAAAATGTGGATCCTAGATGATAGAAAATGCATTGCATTTATAGGAGAAGTTGAGAGAGTAGAAGCAAAAATTGAGAGATGTGGGACTAAATCCCATCCAATAGAAGAGAGACACTTGTCACAATGGGATTGACCCAAGCTTGTGAAAGTTTTGGCCAATGTGCCCATTCAAATTTAAAAATGGCCATAAATGCATGTGGTTGAGGGTTTTTTGGGGGGAATTGTCTTTGTCCAAAAAAGTCAAATATGAGAGTTAATGAGAGAAAATAAGTCTTTTAATAAATCAAATAAAGTGATTTATTGTGCAAGTGGGTGGGTTAGTTAAGAGTTTAGATTTGACTCTAGTTGAGTCAAAAGCTAGAGAATGGTAATTATGATTAGAAGTTAATTAATTTAGACTAATTAACTTGGGGGATTTTAGGGATTTGATATTTGAATTTAAATCAGTTTGATTTATCAAATAAGGATTTAAGAACTTAATGAAATAATTTGATCTATTTAATTAAGTCTAATGAACCTTAGGGATTTAATCAATAAATTATTTTAATTGATTAATAGAAGAAATGAATGTAAATTAGAGCGGGATGCATGACACATGATGTTAGTTTTCCATGTCTACATTTTGCCTCTCTTTGAAGCAATGTACTCGTTGCATTGGTTCAAAGAATGATGCCACTAACATTAAAAAATTTCTGATTTTTCGGATGCCCCAATGAAAATAAGTGTGTTAGTACATTGCCCCCTCGAGAGATCGAGTGAAAAGATTTGAGGTGGATCTCGTGACAAAGAGCTTCAAAATGAATGTATGGATGGTTAGACTTATATGATCGATATGAGAATGATAATGAAAATGAGGCGTATGGAAGATGCTTAAAATAACAAATCTATATTATCCTAAACATCTTAAATGATTATGAAAATGAGATGATGTGATTATGTATGAGATGGATATGGCATGATTATGCAAGATAAGAGTGTAGATGCATGATGGATGCATTGTTAGTGTGAAATAAGATAGAAGAATGAGAGGGATCAACCCTTGAATCCAAGAAAATGCAGAAGTTCAACAAGCCAACTAGTGTGATGCTAAATGGCTGCAAGATGGATGCATTGTTAGCGCAAAAGAGGATAGAAGAATGAGAGGGATAAAACCTTAAATCCAAGAAGATGTAGGAGCCCAGCAAGTCTATTAGTCGTCGAGAATTTATTGGATATGATGACGAATGATGATGATGTATTGCTTAGCCAAGGATGGGAAAGAGCGCACCTTTCTTTATGTTTGATAACACACGTAGGTGCGATGCATCAAGGTATTAAGAACCAGGATGGTGTGGCACCTAGTGTGATGGAATTTGACTCATCAAATAGATATGAGTACTCTTGTTCACACTTGACAAACATAACCTTATTCAAAATGCAGTTCAGATATTCTAAACATCTCGAGCCAAAACATAAAAAGGCAAGCCTTCTTATGTGGTCAACAAGACACTTAAAACATCTTTTCTACAAACAAAAAAAGTACGCATGACGAAGTTATTTTACAAGAATATCCAACAAGCACAGCAGATAAAAAGATAATGATCATCGCCCCATTCCTTTCTCTCTAAACCTATTTTGTTTAGGCATCATCAAGAGGTCCTTGGAATGAGCGCAAAATAAGTTAAGTCAACAAAGACCAAGAAAAAAGCAATCAAACAAGCTAATGTTCTTCATACCACTAGCCAAGGCTAAACTGTACTGTGGGGTACCTAATGCTTATGTCCAATATAGGAAAGATTAAACCTAGGACATGTTGTGATCAGGGTTTTGATGAGACTGATTGGGTGATAAGCTATTGATACTCCAAGTTGATCAACTTGTTTGCTTACTGACTTAGATTTAAGACTTTGATGATTAGGTGTTTACTTTTGAACTTGCTAAACTTGCTTCTAATTGACTCACCAAAGAGTGAAGGCGATGATTGACTTTATTCAAACGGGTTGCCAAATGCGATGGATGCCTAAGGACTGGCCTAAACTATCTCGGGGGATGATTGGAGATCAACCTTGCCTACGTTCAAGCTCAGAGACGACGTAGTTCAAACAAGGTGAAAGATTGACAAGACTCAATGATAAATTTGTGAAGATTTTTTGAAATTTTGACCTGCTTTTGGATTTTTATGAGTTTGGGAAGAGCACAAAAGATATACACAAATCTGATCCACTGCCAGTTTCAAGGGCATTCCCCCAGTGTTTAAGCAATAGACTACTTCGATAAAGGCAGGACAAGCTGACCTTAGGAAAATGCCAAGTAGTATTATGGTGGAATATGATATGGGCACTAGCTCAAGCTATAGTATGGATGCGAGTGGATGGGTGGATGGATGATTAATGAAAATGTGTTGGAATGGATGATTGTTGTTCTCTTAGCTATTTCCTTGATTGTGGTTCAACATCGGATTTGTGTATATTTTTAGATCTTGATTACCAGCAGGTTGCTCAATATTGATGATCTTGTCTTTGATGAGGTCTTGGATGATATTCTTTAGCCTCATTCAATTTACGGTGGTATGTTCCTTGATCTTGTGAAAGTCACAAAGGAGGTTTTCTTTGTATCATGGCGGTTTGGTCTTGGGTTCTGCGTATTGCTCAGAGTTGGAGATTTTGATTAGGTTTTCCTTGACCAATTTCTTCATTATGGATTTGATTGATTCTCCAAGAGTCGTGAACTTTCGCTTGGGAGGATATTTTCCTCGAGGAGGTGGTCCTCCTTGATTATTCAAATTATTGATTTGGTTGGTGGGAAATGGTTGTTGTTTTGCTACTACTGCATTAGTTTGTACATGATTTTGCAGTTGATGATGGGTCTGGATGTTCTGCTTAGGGGCACTGATGACCACTTTAGCATCGACCACGCTGTCGTTTGTGATATTTTTATTCCTCAACCATGTTCGAGGTTTATCATTATAATTGTTGGATAGATGGTTATCCTATGGTGGAGTGAATGTTGATGCGCCTCCTCGCACAATAAGGGCTCTTTTGATGTTGAGCGCATTTGGGATCAATTGGTCGTATGATGTGATGCATTGCATTTTTAAGTAGAACGCCAAGTTTTCATCTAGATTGGATATGATTTTGCAAACTTGTTGTTCTTCTAGCATGGTCCACTTGCTCTAATTGGACTTGCATCACCATCTTTGCAAGAAGGATGCGAATAGCTCTCCTTTTCTTTGTTTGAGCATTGATAGTTCTAACGTCTCCACCCATGTTGAAAGCATAATTTTTAACACAATTTTCTCGAATGTTTTAAAGCCTATGGCTAGGCAAGAAAACCATTCAATGGTAGGACTAGTCAGACTTCAAGGGAAAAGTCACATTAGATATGTGTCATCATACGCAACCTCCATGAAATGCACCTGAAATTTCTTGATGTGATTTTCAGGGTTTCCCATTCCATTGTACTTATCGAATTTGGGGATTTTAAATCCCTTTGGGAACGGTACCATTGTGAAATCTCTATTGAACGAATAGGGGCACAAGTTGCCTGGTGTTCTGGTTATTTTTCCTGATTGGAGGTCCAACAGTTTTTGCAAGAGTAGTTTGATTTGTGTTGCGACATCGTTGTGTAGATCGAGAGGTGGGATGAATGTGTTGTGAGGTGTTGGGGGTGCTTGATTGGTGGGAGGTGTATTGGTGGGATTTTTTTGCAAACTCTGCTATGCGTTCAAGGCCTGGTGATATGCCTGCATTTGTGTCAACAACGCTTGTTGTTGATCTTTGCTATGATTGTGCCAACGAGGCTTGTTATTGGTCGAGCTGCTACTACGCCAACGAGGCTTGTTATTGGTCGAGCTGCTACTGTGCCAATGAGGCTCATTATTGGTTGAGCTGCTACTGCACCAATGAGGCTTGTTATTGGTCGAGCTGCTACTGCACCAATGAGGCTTGTTATTGGTCGAACTGCTATTGTGCCAACGAGGCTTGTTATTGTTCGAGCTGTTGTTGCACCAACAAAGCTTCTTGTTGGTTGAGCTATTGTTGAGCCAATGAAGTCTGTTATTGGGTGAGCTGTTGTTGAGCCAATGAAGTCTATTACTGGGCAAGTTGTTGTTCAGCCAATGAAGTCTATTATTGGGCAAGTTGATGTGCCTGAAAATCTTACAAGGCTTGTTGGTATTCTTGCCAATGGATTACTTGCAGCTGTGCTTGGTATTGTGCTTGCACCTATTGGGCCTGGGCTTGAGCTTGGGCTTGAGCTTGTTGGGCTACTTGAGTGGCTACTTGAGCAGCTTGTGCAGCGTGTGCGACTTACTGGGCTTGCTGGTTTTTCTTTAGTACCCTCTAATGATTGGCTTTTTGGACGGTTTGGATCAGGGTCATGAATGAATTCGTCATGTTGGCTTTTGGTGGGATTGGTGGTGGATTGGGAATGATGCCATCTGTGGTGATAGGTGAAACAGTTGTGGTGGTGTTTAGGATTTGGGTTGTTGGAGGTTTGGTTGAAATGCTTGGTCTTTGAGAAGGTATGCTTTGAGGGATTTGAGGACCGGCCGAAGTGTTGACCATGGTGGCTTGAGTGGTTGCCACTTGTTGTTGTGATGTTGCCGGCAAAAGGACATAATTTGATGTGATGCTTGGATTGCCCTGGGGGGAAAGACCCATTCCTAGAGGTGATACAAATGTGAATGGTAATGGGGGGAGTGATAATATGCTCCCCTAGAAGGAGAACGGGTCAGTGACTCCTCCCCATTCCAAACAAACCACCTTCTCTTTGCAATAGAGAAGTTTGTATGTCTAATGGATAGGTAGGTGTTGCATGAAATGAGGATGATTCTGCATGATTATGGAAGGTGAGTGGGATGTATGGGTGTGATGGATTCACCAGAACAGAGTTTTCAAGTGTGGTGTTGACACTTATCTCTTTGTTGTTTACAAGGTGAAACATTAAACTTCCCCTGTTCGCAATTGGTGAGGTTGGTGTGATTGTTGATATGGTTTGAGGCATTTCTTGAGTGATATTCGGAGTTGAAATTAGGGATGTGCTTATAAGAGTCCTTTCCATACTAGTGCTTATGTCAAAGTTAGAAGGGAATTGGACCCCTCCTTCTGTTAACGTGTGTAAGAATAGAGAAGGGTTAAGTTTAAGCATGGTATTGACAATTCTATGATTCTCTGGATTTTGAATCATTTCAGTTATTTCCATTTGTGTCATTCCCAAGTCTTCATTGATGATGTCCTCTTCATAGCCTTCTTGAAGATTTTGTGATGGTAGAGAAGAGTTGTTTGGGGGATTACTTGATCCCGCAAGGTTTACTTCGATGGTTACTTGATCTAAATCACTGGAAGTTGAAATTTTGTTGATTTTTTCCATGTTCCTCTTGTGTTGTGATCTTGTTTGAACCATAAAAATAGGGATCATGTGATCTTAATCTTTAGGCCCAAAAGAGAAGAACTAGGAAAAGCATAGTATCCAAAAGGGGGTGGTGATGATGAGATAAATGGATAAAGTGAATGACTGAAATTTTTGAAGAACTTTTTAGGGTTTTATGCTAAAATTTAGGGCTTGGATTGATTGTGATGGTTTGACTAGGTGTATTAAGTCAAACAAGATTTTAGTGACTTGTAAACCTTAGGAAGTGTTGTGTTATCCTAGGGAAAACTCACACAAAAGGATGGATTGGCTAGGTGCATTAAGCCAACCAAGGTGATCATGAACTAGTAGACCTCAGGAAGTTGCGTTATCCTAAAAGTAAATTTGTTCAAGGGATGAGACTATTTGGCTAGGTGTGTTAAGCCAAAATAGAGTGATGTTGATTTAGTCTTTAAGTTTAGCATGAATGATTTTCCAGAGTTTCTCAAAAGTTTGTTGATGGGATGAGATTTGAATTTTGATTCTTGTCCCCAATGGCTAATAGCTTTTGATCAATCAGGTATTGGATGAGATTTTTGAGACGAATACAATTTGCTGTTGTGTGTCCCTTTACTTTGTGAAAATCACAAAAGTGTTTCTCGTCATACCCTAGCGGTTTCACCATGGGCTCTTGATAATTCACATAAACAAGGATTTTAATGAGAGTTTTTTTTGGATTAGTCGTTGCAAGACAGACTCAATTGGTTCCCCAAGTGGTGTGTATTTTTGTTTGTTAGCTTGTGAGATTTGCACTTTAAATTGACCTTGTGGTGATTGATTTTGGAGATGTGGTGATTGATCTTTGAGTTGTGGTGATTGAGTTTTTTGTTGATGTCGTTGATCTTGATATCCCATTTCTTGGCATTGGAGATATTGTTCTTGATGTGGTTGTGGAGATAGATCAATGCTTTGATGACATAATTCAACAAATGGAAGAGTGTATTGATTTTGGGATGGAGATATCTCTTGGCGCAATAGATCAACTACTTTGGCAAGTGAAGCAATTTGATCTTGACACCTTTGATATGGTTGATTTTATTGTAGAGCAAGCAGATTTGGAATGCATCCTTGTGGTGCTTGCCTCAGATTATTGACAAGTTGATTCTTGATAATGCTCGGATTCAGTGTGATGTTTTGATTTGGCATTATAGGTTGAATTTGAACATTGTTGTGATTGAGAATCATATTGCCTTGATTTAGGTAACTTCGATTTTGCGTGGTGTTACCTTGACTTGAATCAACACATGGAGTTGCTAACATATTGTTTGGACTTTGAACAACGTTGATGGGATTCGCAAACATGTCTACCCCAAATTTTACCAAGTGTGGATTTGAAATGGTCATGTTTGGTAAAGTTGTACTTGTTATATTCCTACTTGGAATGTATGGATTCAGTGCGATAATGTTGTTTCCTTGATAATTCATGCATTGATTGTTTGGTTGATAGATTTGTAGGTTTTTGGCTTTGATTTAAATCTATCATTGGGAAAGGTGTTCCAAACTTTAGATTGGGCATACTCACATTCATATCATTGAAGTTTGGAGGAGATAATGGTGTCATGCATAAATGTGAGTTTCGATGATCAATTGGCATTGTGAGACTTGGATAGTTTGGTTGACTCGGATTGCTCATGATGGATGGATCAAGTTTATATTCCATGTCCCTCTTGTGTTGAGATCGAGTTTGAACTATAAAATGAAGATGAATTTTCAAGAATGTAAGAGATGAACCTCTAATCCTTTAGATCGGTCTAAACCTTAGGTTCAAAGAAGTGAAGAACTAGGATAATTGAACGATCAAAGTGATGATGAGGATGAGATAAATGGAAAATGAGTGATACAGATGAATGGAACTCTTAAAGAAACTTTGAAGGAAATGCTAATTTTTTTTTAGGACTTTGATTGATTGTGATTGGATTGATAGTTTGACTAAATGTGTTAAGTCAAACAAAATGTGATAAATGCAAAACTCTAGGAAGTTGTGTTGTGTTATCCTAGAGTGGACTTGTACATAAGAGGACAGTTTGACTAAGTGTGTTAAGTCAAACGAGGCGATGATTTGAGAATTTAGCTAAGTGTGTTGAGCCAAACAAGATGAACTCGTAAACCCTAGGAAGTTGTGTTATCCTAGAGAAAACTCATGTATAAGATGATGGTTTGACTAGGTGTGTAAATTCAAACAAAGTGGTTTTGATTTCACCTAAAAGTTTAGCATAAAAGATGTCTACAAATTTTCCAAGAGTTGTTGGTGAGGTGATTTTTGACCGATTTTGATGGTTGAGAGATGGATGAAAGTGATTGAATTTGATCCTAGACTTGACCTAGCTAACACTTCTTCTTACAAGACCTTGGTGTTGAAGAACACACTATACCTCCTATGGGAGGAAATAAAACCTTTCAAAAAGTTCAAAATTCTATTGATAATAGAATGCATACAACTCAAGATTGTTTTTTGAAGCTTTTTTGTAAAAGTTGTAAACCAATCATTTTAGAAAACACATGTGTAATCCAATTTGTCTTTTTATCTTGGCTTAATGAATTCTTTTTACCAAAGACACTTGCTTTCTTATGTTTCAAACTATATGTCTAATGTCCCACTTTCTTTCTCATCCCACAAAGTCCATTGCGTGGGAATCAAGGAAAATAGGGAAAAAGTCTCCTATGTTTAACTTTATTGAAAACAAATGGTGATAGAATCCAAGCACTTAGAAACCTCTAAGGATATGGTCCCTAGGGAAAGCAAGAGTGCTTAAATTCATCAAAGGTATTTGTTTCCTAAAAGAGGTTTGAAATTTGAAGGTCCTATGAATGTTTGTTTTCAAATGTTTTTAGGAACCAAGCAATGTGTTTTCCACTTCCAAGCACTTTACAACCCTAGGATGATGAGACAATATTTTGTTGGGTTCCCACTTGGACGAATCCAACTGCGCATATTTTGTGCGAATGGCTAAATGCTTGATCACATTGGCTCCCCTCCATGACACACACTTCTCAGGTCAGCCAAGCATTAGCACCCATGAATCTCCCATCCAGGCATACTTTCCATCTCTACAACAGAACTGCATGTATAATGTGGGGTGGCTTCAAAGGACATGACCTTTTGCACCAAAAAAATAGACAAGGTTTTAGCCTTTTTCTAAACAAAGGGTTCTAATTAAGGTATTCCATTCATGGGGGATTATCCAACATTGGTGAGAGTCAATTTCTGTCCATCTCATCAGAATAATCCTCATGATTCTTGAAATTTCCTCAAGAATCGACGCTTATATACTGGTTGGAAGTCGCTTGGCTTTAGCTTGTTCCTGGTTGGGTCGTTCCCTTGGGTGAGTAATTTTTCCCACAAGATAGGCCCTCTAAGTTAAACAAAAGCGAATAAACTCATCCATAGTTCAATCAACCTTTGTTTAGAAACAAAGAGAGAACACTCGCAACAAGTTTACTCACACCCGCAAAGTGTTTTGTTCAATTTTAAGTTCCCAAATGAAAGTGTGAAGGCAATCTTTTTGACAACTTAACATCACCAAAATGCTTTTGATTCTCAAGATCATTGTGAAGCGCGAGAGAAGCGCATACACATTTCGAATGATGTTAATTTATGAAAAAGATTGCAAAACATGGAAGACACTTGTTCATTTTATACCTCAAAGCAATGATGAGTTCGTTTTAGAAGCGCCAAATGAGATGTGAAGTTGCCTTGTTCAATTTTAACCCAAATTAAAATCTAGTAAATGTTTAAGGTTCAATTTTAACCAAGCTTAAAAAGATCAAGTCAAATGGTTAATTTTAAACCCAAAGAGAAATGTGAGTTGGTCTAAAACAGAAAAAAAAGGGGTAGTAAATGGAAGCTCTAAGATTGTTAAAACAAGCATTAAAAATGCTTTTTCCCAAATCTCGATTGCAAGAAAATCTCCAAGTCCACTCTATTCGCCTTTGTTTTGCTTGATTTGATGTCCAGCTCCAATGTTAACCTATTCTATGATGGATTGGTCCCTTTGGGTGTGTAAGAGTGCTTTCCCAACCCTTTCCAAGCTAATGAGATAGAAATGAGATGCTCTTGGGCTCAACTTGCCTATAGTGGAGATGCTTTCAAAATGTGGATCCTAGATGATAGAAAATGCATTGCATTTATAGGAGAAGTTGAGAGAGTAGAAGCCAAAATTGAGAGATGTGGGACTAAATCCTCCAATAGAAGAGA
Organism: Sequoiadendron giganteum; assembly: GCA_007115665.2. Lineage (NCBI taxonomy): Eukaryota > Viridiplantae > Streptophyta > Pinopsida > Cupressales > Cupressaceae > Sequoiadendron > Sequoiadendron giganteum. The sequence continues at coordinate 693,153,997 of CM021102.1, forward strand.
GACACTTGTCACAATGGGATTGGTCCAAGCTTGTGGGAAATTTTGGCCAATGTGCCCATTCAAATTTGAAAATGGCCATAAATGCATGTGGTTGAGGGTTTTTTGGGGGGAATTGTCTTTGTCCAAAAAGTCAAATATGAGAGTTAATGAGGGAAAATAATTCTTTTAATAAATCAAATAAAGTGATTTATTGTGCAAGTGGGTGGGTTAGTTAAGAGTTTGGATTTGACTCTAGTTGAGTCAAAAGCTAGAGAATGGTAATTATGATTAGAAGTTAATTAATTTAGATTAATTAACTTAGGGGATTTTAGGGATTTGATATTTGATTTATCAAATCAAATAAGGATTTAAGAACTTAATGAAATAATTTGATCTATTTAATTAAGTCTGATGAACCTTAGGGATTTAATCAATAAATTATTTTAATTGATTAATAGAAGAAATGAATGTAAATTAGAGCGGGATGCATGATCATGATGTTAGTTTTCCATGTATAGCCATTTTGTCGATGCTAAATCTACACATGGTTTGCATAGACTAACATCCTCATAGAATAACATGACATTCTTCAAGACAAATCATAAAACCAAAACAAGCATGCAAAGAAGACATGAAATGCAACCTATTCTATGATGGATTGGTGCACTTTGGATATGTAAGAGAGCCCTTTCCCAACCCTTTCCAAGCTAATGAGATAGACAATGAGATGCTCTTGAGCTCAAGTTGCCTATAGTGGAGATACTTTCAAAATGTAGATCATAGATGATAGAAAATGCATTGCATTTATAGGAGAAGTTGAGAGAGTAGAAGCCAAAATTGAGAGATGTGGGACTAAATCCCCTCCAATAGAAGAGAGACACTTGTCACAATGGGATTGGCCCAAGCTTGTGTAAGTTTTGGCCAATGTGCCCATTCAAATTTGAAAATGGCCATAAATGCATGTGGTTGAGGGTTTTTTGGGGGGAATTGTCTTTGTCCAAAAAAGTCAAATATGAGAGTTAATGAGGGAAAATAAGTCTTTTAATAAATCAAATAAAGTGATTTATTGTGCAAGTGGGTGGGTTAGTTAAGAGTTTAGATTTGACTCTAGTTGAGTCAAAAGCTAGAGAATGGTAATTATGATTAGAAGTTAATTAATTTAGATTAATTAACTTGGGGGATTTTAGGGATTTGATATTTGATTTATCAAATAAGGATTTAAGAACTTAATGAAATAATTTGATCTATTTAATTAAGTCTGATGAACCTTAGGGATTTAATCAATAAATTATTTTAATTGATTAATAGAAGAAATGAATGTAAATTAGAGCGGGATGCATGATGCATGATGTTAGCTTTCCATGTCTACAACTTAAATTTATGAGTTGATTTAAATCAGAAATTGAGAGGAAAGGTTTAATTAAATAATTTTTTTGATTTATTTAAATAAAGGGGATAATGTTAGATTAAATTAGATAAGGTTTAATTTATCCAATTTAATAAGAATACTTTGGTGATTTAATTAAATAAAGTGAATTATTTAATTAAACAAGGGATGATAGGATAAATTAATCAAATTGATTAATTTAATTAATAGGAGAGAATGACTTAATCAGATAATTAATGATTTATTCAATTAAGGGATGAAAGGTGATGACAAGCTAAGAAGGTGATTAAGGATGAAACGAAATTAGTAATTAGGATCAAGTGTGTTGGATCAACTTGTATATTTTCCATGTCTACAAAAATAGTGGATGTTGAAAGTAATTGTAAACATATACCCTAACCTTAAGTGTGTCTAGGATTAGGAAATCTGAAATGCAATGCAACCTTATTCTATTGTGTTATAATGAGATGTAAGAATGGACCATGGACATGAAAGACTCACTTTGACAGATCCCAAATCACTCAAATGAGTCCTAATAATGTATGTACCTTCCTTAGGCTAAATGTAGAGTAATAATGGAGGATGTAATAACTTAGGAAACAAATCATTCATCTTGGATTGATGGGTAGTTGCATCTCCCCAACCTAGAATCCATCATGATTCACCATAGGAAACCATAATCAATAATTTGCAATGATATATCTTGAATGAAAGTGATCTTCAAGACCTACAAAACCACTAGAATACTTCTTTAAGGCATCGACTTTTTTTATTACTTGTTCTTGAATGCTCAAGTGTGAAGAAATCTTGAATGCTCTTGAGTGCTTAGAACTTTAAATTGTCTTCTAGATTATTTCTTAGCTGAAAAATGACTATAGAAGCTTGTTTATATAGACATTATAACTAATTTATCATTATTTAGATCTCAAAAGATGACATCAACCAAAAATTTGAATTAAAAATTTGGATTTTCTACTCAAACCCTAAAAAGGTCCCAAATGGGACTCTTACACCACTTGTCACATATAGGTCCCATCTAGGGGGACTCATATGCCCAAGGTGGTGTATGAGTCCCACCCCAAGTTTTTGGGGTGGGTTGTTAGGATTTTTAGTTGAAATAAGCCTCGAGATCCAAAATAAAGGGTCTTAGGGGCCTATTAATAATGATTTAAAGGGCTATTTAAGGCAAGGGTGCTAAAATAGGTCCTAGTTAAGTGTGAAATTGTACCATTTTTCAAAGAGCATACAATTTTCTACACTACACATTTTATTATCTTTAGATCTTGTTCAACATCAATTTTCACATAGTTTTGGTTTATCACCTTCTTCATTGATTGGGCATGTACCTAATTTTATTGTGGCCTCTTCATCTTCCTTAGGAAAGGAGACACATGATCAATTTTCAAAGACATCATCATCATCATTCATCCTTCCTTCCTTCAATTCCTATTTGGAATGGAAAGCATCCCTACATTTGTACTTGGTTTTATTTCTTTCAAAAGGAAGACAATTTTTTTTGACATTGGATCATGTTTTTTCTTTAGAAACTTACCATTTTTGCAAGTGATTACATATTATGGGGGGGGCTACATAGTCTCTCTATCTCCCTCTTATGGGGGCCTATTGATTATATAGTATTCTGGTGATGGATCTAGCTCTTGGGGTGTATTGATGTTGAGACCTCCATACATCATTTCCATTACTTGTACATGATTAACAATAGATTTTTCATTATATCTCTTTTTTTGGGGAGGATTTTTATCACATGTGGTTTTCTCCTTTTCTCAATTTTAAAGTGATTGCATTTCCATTTGTACATGGGTACCTAAAATTTCCTAGTAGACATGACCCATCATATTGCATAATTTAAATCATAACTACACTCCCAAGTTGCACTTATGGAGGGTGTTAGTGTGAATGGGTTTATTTCCTAACTAGATATTAGTGAGGACCTATTCACATCATTAATAAGTTTACTTAGGAGTTAGTTTCCTAGGTGGCATTCTAGAAATTAGTATTTAATGGGACCATATCTCGTTAATAAGCATATAGTTATCTAGGCATTTAATATTTCTCTCATGTAGTTATATTATGCATTAGGAATTTAATGATTGCAAGTAAGGTTGTTATCCAACTCCCTCTCGCCTTGCATATTAAAGCAAGGCTCTTAGAAATTTTTAAATCATCTCAAGAGTTCTATCTTAATACATTCAAGATCATCATTTGATCAAGTTGTCTTCTTGCTCATGTTGCAACACTTCTTTATTCATGTGGGTGGTATTCTTCTTGGTTGATCCTTTAAAATGTGTATAGCTTCATCTGGGTCATTTTTCATATTTCCAACACTTACTAATGAAATATTAAAGAAATTCTAAAATAAAAAAAATGAGAAAAAACTATAAGGTGTTAAAATAATGCTTATTAAGCTTTATAATAAGCTCATCTTCTATAATGTTTCTATGCAAGTACATCAATAATACAAAAATATTCAAAGCACAGGTTTTTAAAGCTATTGAAGGATTATATAGACCGTGTTAACTTAGGGGTGATCGGGTATAGACAAAACTTGGCATGTGACAAAACAACCAACATACTATTGCTAAAAGGAATGACAAAATTTTAAAATGGATATAATCAGGAAAAAGAATGCAAGTCCAAGAAGGAGAAGCATAACATCCGATTCCATGTCAATGAACCCTCAAACATGGCTGGGAAGAATGCAAATCTAAACTTAGATCCTTTTGCTACTAGAATGTAAATACTATTCATCTTGTATGCAATAGTTAAACAACAAACTGGTGTTAGTATAGACAACCCAATCAATCGTACAAGTATCAAGATTATAATACGTAGCTTGAGGTTATTAGAAATCAGATGATGTATATTGAAACAATGTAATATTTTCCCATGATATCTTTGATGTAAAAAATATTTAAAGCCTCATGGGTATAATGATTATAGGATTTGCATAAAATAAATTTGTTGAAATAATTTTAGAAAATTTTAAGAAAATTAAATGGCACTTCTATTTTAATCCAAATGGTGTAAACTTTACCAACATCCCCCCCATTGTTATGGAATGGTTTCTCTAGAATAAGGTATATGTGTGATTGAGGGAATAATGAAAAAGCTATTTTTAAAAATATTTTAGTTAAAAAAATTCTATAGACATGCATTTAAAATATGAAAGATTAAATAAGGTAGATTTTTTTTTCAAATAATACCTAAAAGAAATATGGTTTCATGGAATGTCATGATTTTAGGACATGCACATTTTTTTTTTTTTCAAAAGGCTTTACAAACATTCAAGCAAATAATACTACACTCCTTTAATTAAGTGAACTTGCACCTTAAATGATTAAAGAGTTGAACAACGAAATAATAAGAATACAAAACAAAATAAAATATACCACCAACATAAGAAAATTAATAAGTTCAAACTATTTAATTATACTAAATAATTTTAAAATGACATAATTATATATTTTAGTACATTTAAAAAAAAAAAAAAAAAATTAAAAATAAATAAATTATATAGTTAAATATAAAGTACTTAATTAGTTTATTTTAAATTTCAAAAATTAGAGTATATAATACTTATTTTCAATGTTCCATTGGGATGCGTCCCCCCCAAAAACCCCGTGTTTCCTAGAGGGGGACGTCTCAGAGACTTGGGGACTTGGGGGAGACATCCCCCCACTAGGTCACCACCAACGCCACCATCCCACCACTAGTTTCGCTGTCTCCAAGACGCTGATAGGACTTTGAGGACATTGGGGTGTCCTCAAGACGTCTAGGGGACTCCTAGTTGTCTCCAAGATGTATAATTCTTATACTTATACATCTTTTTATAACTTTTTTTTCAAGTACTATATGTATTTCAACACCCTACTGCCCCCTCGCCGCCATCCCCCCACCGTCCCCTTGTCATTCCCAAACTTAGGCCCCCCGTCCCCATGTCTCGGAAACACGTCCCCTGCCACCCCCCCGTCCCCATCCCCAAAACCTCGTGGAACACTGCTTATTTTAGCGTGTAGGTATTAAATAAAATAGCAAGTTATTTTTTTTTAGATATTTTAAATATATTATAGATATTTTATAAATAAAATAATAAGTTATATATGAATGCAAGTATGTATGTATGATATTAGAGATATTTTCCTTGAAATTAAAAAGATATATAAAAAATAAAATAATTTCAAATCCATATCTCATTAAAACATATATAATATATGAATAGACTTTTTATTAATTTAAAATTTTCTAATATGCATGTATGTTTTAATATATAAATTCTATGTAAATATTTTATTCTTGATATTTAACAAAATACACGTAAAATGTATTAAACTACCACTATATAACCACAAATCATTCAAAATGTATACTAAATAAAATAGACAAAACTTTTAAAAAATAATGTGAATTTTTTTTTCATTCCACACCTAAAACCAATAAATAATAATATCAAGACAAGAAATAAGTAACAATGCATGGTGGAAATCATAAACATAAATATACAGTTTTCTGATTGAACAATTACTAAGCTAAAACCACACAAAATCAAATAAAAGTTGGTAAAAACATTTTACAATTTCTATATCCATGGAATAATTTTCTAAATAATAGATATACTTTGATATTCATTATCAAATTTGGACAGAATGGGATGAGAATATAAAACGCCTATCCTCCACCCAGACGTACCACCATCTAAAGCTCTCTGCTCGTGCATTAAAATTAATATACTTAAGACCGTACGTGGTTTGAACGACACTTAGAACGACACTTAATAAAAAGTCTCCATAGGATGGAATAGTAGCACCGTAAACAACACCACGGTGAGTATCAGGAAGCTCCACAGGAAATAGCCCGACTTCGGCTCGTGAATTACTAGTATTATCGAATTCCTTGACATCTATCCAGCTCCTTATGCATTCCTTCCAGGTAAACTTCGAAACTCGCCGAAGAACAGTTACGCAGCTGTGAACATAATGAGCATTACCGTCAGTTTTTATGTTTTTCCACAGTCGAGTGTGAGGATCATAAACCTGCGCTCTTTGGCTTTGACGGGGGACGACATAAAACTTGTCATCAAGAAAAGCACCAACGCAGAGATCAAGCAGCGGCACGGAATTCATAGCAGGAAGAAAGTCCCACTTGTTTTCATCTACATTGTAAACAAAACCTTCTGGTAGAGGGCGACTGACACCCCGTTTGTAAGGTCTGTGGCAGCCGCCAGCAATATAGACGAGTCCTTCAGTTGTTGACGCAGCGCATTGAAAGTAACATCGACTGCATGGCATGTCGGCGCCCCGCCGCCATCTGCGAGATAAAAAATCAAATATCAAGACACCTTCTATGTCGCTACTCCTGTTGAGAAACCCCATCACAACCAGCTGTCGGTTCGCTCTAACGAACACAGAACGATGATAGGGTGTGTATTCTAGTTTAATTTCTGTGGGGATTTGAGGCAGCTTTTCCAAGAAGTGCTGAAACGGGTAGCAAATAAGTTTATCGAAATCTCTTTCAGTTTGTGGGGATTTGTAAAGAGAAACAACTCCCTCCTGGCACTCGCCATGGCGCTGTCGCTCTTTGAAGAAATGTGTGCAGCTCAGTACATTTTTCCAGCTCTTTGAGACGGCCCTAAGGTTGCCGTGGAACCTGTACAGAACCCTTACCAGGCATTGAATCGCTAAATCGTCTAGAAGACCTGGAATTATTTCCATTGCGATCGGTACAACTCTCAGCAGCGCACAAACGTTTTGTCAATAGCTATCGAGTCTCAATCGCATTTTTAAAAAAAGTTGTCTTTTGGAGGGAAGCTTATTCTAGTTAAATTCCATTATAATAATGAATTATTTTATATAATTATTTAAACCACCTATTTTGGACCACATGTTTATATTTTTTATATATAATTTTTTCAACCTTCTAGATAAGGCTAAGCAATTATTTAATTTCAGTTGCTCTCAGTTTTAAGAATTTATATAATTATTATTTGTCTTTTTACATGAACCTTTGTCATGGATATAAGGGTTCAAATTTAGGTGGGAAAGATTTATCGAAATTTGACTTGAAAGGCTTGTTAATTGATATAATTAAATTTCTTAATTTTGTTATATTAAATATTATTATAGATATATTACTATTCGTTACTACAAAATACTACATCACATATTAATTTTGCTAGTCCTCTTCCTAACAATTAATGCATCAACAGTTGGATATCCTTCTTCTTAATAAGTTTCCTCTAACTTTTATAGGAACAACACCCTCTTATGTTTGAATTTTAATTTTAAAGATATAGTTTTAACCAAAAAGTAGGAAAGGTGAATTTTTTTTACTTAAATAAGCAATCTATGCATCTACATGTAATAGCATTTCAAAAAAATCTAGTATGCATGCATTATCAGAGATTTGAGTCCCAACATAATTAACAATATACAAACCAACATACTATTTTGAAAACCAAACTCAATGTCCTTTGATAATGATTATTACTACTATAAGAATATCATAATCCCAAAATAGCTACCATTCACACAAGAAAAGACAACAAGAATCTAAAAAGCACACAAATTGTAAGATTCTTTATTTTACAATGTCTAAAATTGTAGAGTTCATCAACTTACAATCATTCTTATAGCCTTCCTTTTTTAAAATACATTTTCATAACATATATATCATAAAAATGTAATCTAAATTTCTTAAATGATATTATTTCTCAGAATAAAAAGAGATCTCAAACTCTTAGGGATTTCCTAATTTTTAAAGGAATAATAAAACTAAATGTTAGGCTAAGATGACATGTCATATGCCTTCACAACATATTTTCTTCTAAGGAGACTATGGTGTTATAGTGGCATTCTTGCACCTGAATGCTCAAAACGCTTTGACAACTATGCCAAACTTGTCTTGGAAATAATGATGTTGTAAGTTCTTAATCTCCATAATGTTTTTTTATCCCCTAACTACTCTAGCCTAGTCATGTGAGCTTTCAGATGACTCATTTCTTGCATCAAGGTTGTATTGATGGTATTTAATTTTTCCATGTTGGCAACATAGAAGGATGACAGGTTGATAAGTTCCTCGATTTTTGCCTTAAATTCAAAATTTTATCAATGAAAGCATGAGATTTTGTGATCTATGAACTTGATTGATCTCCCAGATTAATAGTCAAAAAATCATTTTGAGGTTTAATCTCAATTTGGTTGCATTCTATAAATAACTTATTTTTTTCTTATACATTTTTCCTTAAAGTGATAATCATCCACTCAATGCTCTTCTACCATACAATGTATCTATCTTTATTGGCATCAATTATAATTTTCTTGGCCACCAATTTGTCTACTCCCAAATCTATAATTTCCTTCAAATTTTTTTCCACCTAAATGACCAATTAAATTTAACAACACTTCTCTTCTTGGACAATTTTTGTTGTAACCAAGGAACTAGGGTTGTAGGAGGAATGAACTACAATGATCTATTTACTAGAGGGGTTCAAAAATTTTTTTTTCTAAGGATAAAGGAGGAGACATATCATTATTAGAAAGAGGAGGTGATGGGGGAATACACTCTTGACAATCGGGTAAAAGTACAAAGTTGTGTCACACTTTTATAAAGGAAACGATCAATGTTAATCTAACATTTAAACTTGAATCACTAGAAAGTGGTATATATGTTTTGAATTTTGAAATGATGTAAACTAATAAAATGTGTACTTTTTAGTATATTTTATGTTTGTATTTTTTCAACAAAATTAAAAAAATTATTTGAATATAGCTTTTTATAAATTAACACTATAATTTAGTTGCTAATAAAATGCTGAAAAATGACGTTACATGAGATGTCAAGCTTTATATAGTAATTTTTTTTTTCTTTGAATTTTTTGTGTGTATTTATAACTTCAAACTTTAGGGCATGGATTTTTTTTTTGCAATTTTAAATAAATATGTAAATGCGAATGTATTAAAACAAGGTTGTTTTCACTCGACACCAACTTTTATATTGAAAATTTATCTCAAATAGAAAAAAAATTATACTATCTTAATCTAAATTCTTTTATCTAGGGAATCATATTTTTCAATTTTTTTTTTAATAAGTTTTAGTATTTTTCTTGATATGGTAATCAACCTAATATTTTGTGTTGATAACCTACTTTTAGTAAAAAATAAAAATACTAGAATGAATCTTACTAGATCATATGTTTGACCAAAATTGATTTTTAGTTATAAATACTAAAATTCACTTGTGTTGATAAGCTGGCCAAAAGTGTGACACAACTTTGTACTTTCACCCAATCAAAATATGATACCTCTATGGTCTCTTCCTCTACTGTCTCAAGTGTTTCTTTTTTTTCATTTCTCCTAACTTCTTCCCTAGTACATGAGAAGTAGTTGACATAGAAATAGTATCAAGGGGAGTAGAATGTACTTGACTAGACTCCCCTTTCTCTACAACTTTTGTCATTGTCATGCCCTATAGATTGGGAAGTTCTACATTTCTCTTGATTATCATAACCTTGTTTCTCTTTAGTTCTACCACTATTCTTCCCTTAATGTGCACGATCTCCATATTATTCCAACTTATGGGTTAAGATCAGTATTATCTTTATATGATCAAGATAAACTTGATCCACTAAATTAGAGTCATTGTCATTAATCAGTTTAAGTTATACGTCTTAGCCTATCTTATTGTCAAACACATCCAATCTCCCCCCCTTCAATTTTTTTTATCATAATTAGTCTAATAACCTTCTTATTCAGACACATAGTAAAAACCAAGCCCTAGTTGTAAGTTATTCCTTACAAAATATTTACTATCAAATGTGAATAAAAAATCAAATAATTGTAGTTTATATTTAACCATTTCTATTTCTATATTCACCTCAATTGATTATGGCTTATACTGGTAAAAAGAAAGCTCGATAGGAAAAGGAATATTATCTTTCTTCCTCTCATTATGTCTTTTGTTCAACTCCCTAATCTGTCTACAATGTTCAATTAACACAAACATGTCACTAAAATATATGGGTAATTTTCTTTAGAAGCCATCATATCCTCTAGCCCTAATATATGTGAATCTTTAGAATTGGATGAAAAAACCCCCATAGTTATTAATTGATTAGGAAACTTCCTGAGAAATTTTGACACTTAGATCTCCTTGTGAAATTCTCTAATGACCAACATGGTAAATGCATTGTTCACCTTCTTGAATTATCTATAACTATTTTTTGGCTGGAGTTCAGATTAATAATTGTAAATTAGAGTGTCGTCACCCAATTCCCCTTCAACTCTCAATCCTAGTTAATCCATCATACATGTGACAAAATAGAACAAATATGATGACATATAAAAGTGCTTATTGGCTCTAAAATGTGTTATATGTCTATAAAATTGATATTTGATAATATTAGCCCAAGCAATGTATTGGTATCCATGAAAAATGATAACAATAAATAAATACATCCATACCTCAAAGTTATGTGCATCTTCGCTACCAATGAGTATCTGTAGTAAAATAATTATGTCACTGATTTTGTTCATGAAGTGGGACCTGTGTAAATTCTTGGGGAATTGGAATTTCATTTTCTTTTGCATTGTCAACTATTTTTTATTGTATTAAGGTATTGATTCTTCTTTTCAGGAAAAAAGTTGATATGAAATGATGATATCTAAATTTACATACTCGTTTCTCTAAGGTAGTTTCATCAACAATTGAAAATTATCCTTATAGAGCTCTAAAACTACCCTATTATCCTATATCTTCACTTCTCTTGTTTGAGGATCACAATGATTTATGCATTTTAACACTAAATCTAGGAATTGAACAACAATAAAGAAACCATCAACATGCAATAATCAAATCTTAATCAATCTTTGTATAATGGGAGCTCAATTCTCTACACCCATTCTTTTTGAGAAATCCTTCAACTACATGGACTAGCTTTGTCCCCCAAATTCAGAGAGTGTGCTTTCCAATCCAAAGAGGTGTTCATAACCTAGATATTTATATTTATTTTTTTGTAAAGGAGATTGCAAAATTTAATCAATTCACTAATTCTGTGAATAATTATATCATGAGGAATTTTGATTTCAAGTGAATAATTTTGGGATCCACAAATAATCATGAAATATTCTAACCTACCATAGAAATTATTTAACATAACACATTAACTGACGAATTTTTACCATTAACTATAGACATAAATAATTATTTCATAGATGAAGAAGTCATATCCAACAATGTCTTCCAATTATGCCTACAAATCCCACTCTCCACATGCTCACCTTCTTTGAGTAACTAGTTCACAGAATAAACCCAATTGGGAAAGAAATCCCAATTAATAGGCACATAATTAATGTTATTGGGATTTGAAGTTATATTAATCGTGCTTAAAATAATTGCGTGTGCTAGATTTCATCTCCTTTTGCCACATAATCTGCCCTTCTCAGATTTCATTATGTTGAAATTTTGAATGGTTTCTATAGCTAAGTTAGCTCTCGACATGATTTCGAGAACCACAATTTTTTCTAAAAAGGAATTCAACTTCTTAACTACATAAAGTTTTTATTTTTTCTTGTAAAAGTCACCTTTTGAAGTGAGAAATGATTAGGAGAACTTTATCAAAAGTCAAGAAGTTTTTCAAGCATCTCATTGATTTTTGAAGTAGTTTTATGAACTAGATTGAATACCAACACAATATTCATTTCCCACCTCTGCCTTTTCTTAAAATCCTTGATACCTTCATCTATAAACCTTTCCAAAAACACACTTGGTTTTGAGAACCTCATTAGCTCCCAAGATGGTTTTAAGAATCTCCCAAAAAGAAAGCATACTAACTCCATGAGTTCAAACATAAGAGGGAGTAAACTGAATACCCTAATGACCTTGAATGAATAAGTTCTCACTTGGGATGGAGGTTTCGAAAACTTCATCAACTTCCAAAAATGTTTGAATGACCTCATCGAAGGCCAATGAGTTTTAAGAACTAAGGCAAGAATTGAAATAATTTCCAATATTTTGATGATGATCTATGCAAAGGCATGAAGAGATAACATTAATTAAAAATATTGAACAATTTCTTTAGGAATTAGGATGCCAAAAAATGAAGCAACAACTAGCTCTAACTAGGGACAATGACTAAAAAGGATGTTGTATGAACTCTAGACAAACATGAAAAAATAATCCTTATCCAAGGGTCAATAGAGTTGAAACATAAGAGAGGGATGCAAATTATTGGGAATTGGTGTCTCGACCTTCTTTCTTATTTTTAGGAGCTCTTATTTTATGAGTATTTTAATGTCGAGAAATGAAAAATCAAGGAATTCCTATATTTTAGGGAGTGGGACCCACTTGGAAGAATCCTATTTTGTAGGGGGTATGTTGGTTGGTCAATCGATGTCATGGGAGAGTTCCACTTATCACTTGGTTACTCAACTTGGGCAAAGGAAATTATAAAATTCTTAGGAAGAACACTTAGATTCCAAGTGTTAGTGGGTGATGAGTTTTGGGACCTGCTTGTTGGCATATTCCTTTGTATGAGCACAAAGAGCAAGGAAGGGTGACACTTGTCACCTAGGAACTCACTTGAGATGAAAAGTTTGCAAAAATTCTCAAAGGTGTGCCATGATACCATGTGGTTTCAATTTTACTTTTTTTGTCAACCTCAGAAGGGAAATTTGATTTGTGAAGACTGATTTGTCACTCAGAGTGACTAGGAGTCTTAGTTGAGTTCTAAATTGATAATTGACTTGATTTTCTCATGGTAGATGACTAGCTTTCTTTTTGCATGAATTTTGGTGAATTTTATCTTGCATGTGGTTGCATGTGGTTGCATATTGGTTACATGTTCATGCATATCAGTGTATGATTGACAAGATGCTTTTGTGGACAACCGAGACCAATGCATGTTCTTCATTATAGTTTACATGTATGTAGAGACTATGGAAAAGGAATATGGCAACCTTAGGCACCCATATTGGAGATGTATAAAATGTTTCATGACTTAGTCATTTGTATGAGAGAATATTGTAATATCTAAGATAAGTATTGTTATGCTACCAAATTCACTCTAGATTTGTATCATAGTGAAACTACACCTACAAGAGCCTAGACTCTACATATTATATGTAATTTCCATAAATTATAGTGATACAATTGATGTATTCTTTGTTGTATGGGTTTTTTCTCGAATTTTTTTTCCCATGTATAATTTTGTGTTTTGTGTTTTATAACTAAAATTTTAAAATTAAATTAATGCATGTCCATTCTTAAAGAAACTACAATTGAAGAAATATTTGAAACAAAGTGTTTGCAGCTCTCCCCTAATTTATTTGCATATAGGGAAGTGTTTTCGCACTCGACTTTCCTTTTATTTGGTATCAGATCATGGCCAACTTTGTTATCCTTGATGGGTTAGAAGGGTTTTATGTGTATATCTCATTTCATTGGGAGTTCTTGCAAAGAGAAATTTGAAATTTTATTCTAGGTTTAAGATGACAAGTACATCAGAAAGAATAAAGACTAAGACATTCAATGGAAACAATTTTTAGTTGTGGAAACTCAAAATTGAGGATATGCTCATAGATCATGATCTATGGGCTACAATATCCAGTATAAAACTAGCAACAAGCACCCAAGATGATAGGGACTTAATGGATCAAAAATCCGGCAACTAGTCTTTAGAAGAATTTTGGCGATATTTATTAAGGCAAATCCTTGGTAAATAAGCTTTCCTTGAAGAAGAAGTTATATTAATTGATGATGGATGAAGGAGGTTCAATTTTTGATCATTTCAATGCATTCAATATTCTAGTGGCTCAACTGGTTTCTGTTGGTGTGAAGATTGATGGCTCAAAATATTGCATATTACTACTTTGTTCTTTTTCGAACTCTTGGGACCACCTTATTATGGATATTAGAAGCAAAAACACCACCTTCAAGATGGAAGATGTGGTTGATTTAGTCTTATCTGAAGAAATGCAAAGGAAGTCTTCTGATATGGCCAAGGAATCCCTTGTTGTTTGTGCTAGATCAAAAGAGAAAGGCAAGAAAAAGGTCAAGAAATCTAATTCCAAGTATCCGAGGAGATCTAAGTCTCCTCGAAAAACCTCTAAGGCTAAATTTTGGAACTACAATAAATCGTAGTATTTCTAGAAATATTGTGAGGAGGAGAAGAAATAGGAAAAAAATCTTTCTCTAATTCTGAATCTCATAAATCCTCTTAAGATGATACATATTCTTTTTTTTCAGCCATGGAAATTTATGCATTAGAATATGTTTGGTTTATTGATTCAGGCGCTTCTTTCCACATGAACTTTGGTACAAGCTCACCTTCTAGATTTTATGCTTGGACATGAGGCAACTAGGGGTCTTAGGATAAGTTTTATGTTTTCAATATTGTAATGAGGTCTCAATAAACCATTTAGCATGTAGGTGAAGTCCTAATTTTCTCATATGGTCCTATGAGACCATCTTCAAGATAATTGGAGTCTTATGAGGATTAATGTTGCAAAATGTGCAATTCTTGAAATGTTGTCAATATGTAAAATGGCAAAAGGAAAAAATTATGGATGTTCAAGAGTTAAGTAGGTGAAAAGGTAGTTTTTGTCATTTGGTTTTATTTGGTTATAGGTTATAGTTCTTAAATATGCCTCTTAGTCTTCGAGGCAGGGGGGTGGTGTCCATTGAGGATCTGTTCTAAATCAGACATCAATAAAATTCCAATTTTCTCTAAGTTTTTTCTATCATTGTGTTGCTTGTACAACTATACAATTAGGTATTTATTGGGGGTAGTCATCTAAATCAATACTATTGTGAATCCTTGGTCTTGTGCAATTGGAGTTTTGGAATTTCATTGAGAAATAAGGTTTTTATAGCCATTTCTTTGTAACTACTCGGGTAACCCTATTTGAGAGGGTTTTGAGAAAATAAAATGTAATTATGGCCTATTCCACCAATGGATGTTTCTTAACCTTGGTGGAATGGTGGCCATTAGGTAGGTTGAGGTATTTATAGGTTTTATTTGTGCGGGGAAGGCATTTTGTGGACTGTGTGGTGATGCCCTAGGCTAAGACGTTATTGTTTTGGGTCATTTTGGATGGCTAAGAGTGGAGTTTTGGTGGAGCGAAATTGACAGAGATTGTAGGAGAGTTCCTAGAGCATGTAAAAACATATTTCAGGATTTTAAAAGCATTGGAAAAGGTGCTAGGGCTCTGGACTATTGTTTTTCAATAAACACTCCTAAAACTAGGCAAAGTGAGGGTTTTCTATTGGATGTCTTAGTGGAGGTTTCAAACCTTGGGAATTATTTTTTTGGGCTATTCAAGACCTATGGAGAAGGTTTGGGTAGATTTTGGAAGTTGGGAAGGTGACTGGGTAGGAGTCCCTTTGTAAAATAGGGCTAATTTATCATTGAAATTGTTGAATAGTCCATTTTAGGAAGACATTTTCTGAAGGAAGCCTATGTGATTTATAGGTATGTACAAGAGCTCCATAAAGGGTATTTTAAAACCTATTTATTTTGTTGGTTTCAAGAGTATTTGGGAAGAATGTTCATCTTACCCCATTAGGAGACCTACAAGGTTAGGGTGTTGGTATAAAGGAAATGTCATTGAATGGTATTGCCAGTCTAAATGGGTGATAAAATCATGTTTTTCTGATCATATTGATCTTTTTAGATGCCTTAGTAAGGTCATGAGAAGATCTAGAGTCATTGATGTGGTTTGGAGCCTTTGGGTACTTGTTGTATTGAAGGGTCATTGGGAATGTTGTGGGTGGACAGTCAAGACCTAGTCATGAAATATCTATTCAAACCTATTGATTGACCCTTAGTACTGCATAAATTGGTATAAAAGCTTAGGGATTAGATCTGTTGAGAGTGAGAAGTTGTAGATTCAAGAAGACAGTTGGAATTTGAAAAGACAAGGTGCATTCAAAAGGTAGCATGGAAAGGGAAATTAGAGAATTGATTGAAGAGAAGGAGATGATGTAAATAAAGGAAATTTTCAAGACTAGATGCAAGTGTAATGGAAAGGTATGTAAGGTAATGGAATATTATGGTAGTCTAGATAATATGGTATCACAAGAAATGGTTGACAAATTGAACCTGGCAAGGATACCTCATGAGAATCCTTATTGTGTTTCTTGGTTGGATGGTGGGCATTCTCTTTTGGTTAAGGAGCAAGATTTTGTTGAGTTTCATATTGGTAGCTATAAGGATACACTTCTTTATGATGTGGTGCCTATGAGTGTATGCCACTTTTCATTATAGATACCATGGCAATATGAGAGGTATGCCCTATATGATGGAAGGAATACTACATATTAGATTGAGAAAGATGGGGTTTCTTTTACGTTGACTCCTTTAGTGGAAGATAATGAAGGACTAAGTAAAGAAGCAAGGGTGATTATGTGTGGTAAGGAGTTTGTGCAAGTAGAGGATGAAGGGGAGATAGAGGTTGAAGCCACTTCAAGGCTTGAGGATGTCAAGACAATAGTGTTGCAGAATGATGCACAATGGTAGACAAAAAAGAGGAAGAGATGGTGATAAAATCTGAGACAGAGGAAGAACTCCTTGTGAAGGTGCAAGAAGAGTTAAGAAGACATGATGAGTGTATGCAAGAATAATTCTTTGTCCATTGATGGGACAAGAAGTGTGTGAACTGATAGTGCAAAGGTTTGTGGATTAGATGGGACAAAGATCCTTGGGGTAGAGAACTTGATAAGAGAAAAGTATGAGGTAAGTGGAAGTGTTTTGCCAAAGGAAAGGGGAGAATGGCCTAGAGAGGTCATAGTGGGAGAAGTAATTTTTCCACTGATTTGAAAAGAGGTTGGAAGGTAGTTACAATCTACCATGATAGAGGTTTGTAAGCCTGATTGCACAGAGGTTCCAAGAGAAAATAACTTGAAAGTGGACGAGAAGACAGAGAGTGAAGTAAACATGGGTGTTTGGTCAAAGCAATCGAGTGAGTTCAAGCATGTAATAGAGATGATGAAGAATAGAGTTCAAGGAACAAGAGCTATGTGTTTGTTTGTAGGTGTACCATTAGTTCTTGGAAAGAGAAAGATCAAAGGGTAGTTTGAGAAGAAGCTATGGAAAGTTGTGAACAAGTTCAAGATAATTATTGGTGCAATTTTCCAATACTTGACCTAGTGAAAGAGATTACCAAGTACGAGAGAGAGAAAGAAGACAAGAAGATTCAATCAGAGGAATGGTGCAACAAAGTCTTCAAGGCACTTGAATTTCTTTTGGCAGGGAGTTTGGTGTAGAAACACCTTCTGGATTTTATGCCTCCATGAGGCAACTAGGGGTCTTAAGATAAGTTTCATGTTTTCAATGTTGTAATAAGGTCTCAATAGACCATTTAACATGTAAGTGAAGTCCTAATTTTCTCATATGGTCCTATGAGACCATCTTGAAGGTAATTGGAGTCTTATGGGGGTTAATGTTCCAAAATGTGTAATTCTTGAAATGTTGTCAATCTGTAAAATGGGAAAAAAGAGAAAATTATGGAAGTTCACGAGTCAAGTAGGTGAAAAGGTACTTTTGGTCATTTGATTTGAGTTGGTTATAGGTTTTAGTTCTTAAATATTCCTCTTAGGTTTCGAGGCAAGGGATGGTGTCCATTGAAGATCTTTTGTAAATCGAACATCAATAAAATTCCAGTTTTCTCTATTTTTTCTATCATTCTATTTCTTGTATGGCCGTACAATTAGGTAATTCTTGGGGGAAGTCATCTGAATCAATACTAATATGAATTCTTGGTCTTGGGAAATTGGAATTTATGAATTTCATTGAGAAATAGGGTTTTTATAGCTATTTCTTTGTAACTGCCCGGGTAACACTATTTGAGAGGGTTCTGAGACAATAAAATATAATTATGGCCCATTCCACCAATGGATATTTCTAAAAATTGGTGGAATGGTGGCCATTAGGTAGGTTGAGTTATTTATATGTTTTTTTTTGTGTAGGGAAGGTGTTTTGTGGATTGTGTGATGATTCCCTAGGCTGATAGGGTATTGTTTTGGGTCATTTTGGATGGCTAAGAGTGGAGTTTCTGTGGAGCAGCATTGACATAGGTTGTAGGAGAGTTCTTGGAGCATGTACAAATATATTGAAGGATGTTAGAAGCATTGGAAAAGGTGCTAGGGGTCTGGACTATTGTTTTTCAATAAACCCTCCTAAAAGTAGGCAAAGTGAGGGATTTCTATTGGGTGTCTTAGTGGAGATTTCAAACCTTGGGAATTGTTGTTTTGGTCCACTCAATACATGTGGAGAAGTTTTGGGTACTGTTTTGAAGCTAGGAAGGTTATTGGGTAGGAGTCCCTTTGTAAAAGATGGCTAATTTTCACTTGAAATTACTGAACAGTACATTTGAGGAAGACATTTTCTGAAGGAAGCCTATGTGATTTCTAGGTATGTACAAGAGATCCATAAAGGGTATTTGAAAACTTGTTTCTTTTGTGGGTTTGAAGAGTATTTGAGAATAAAGTTCATTTTACCCCATTAGGAGACCTACAAGGCTAGGGTGTTGGTATAAACAAAGTGTCATTGAATGGTGTTTTCAGTTGAAATGGGTGATAAAATCTTGTTTTCTTGATCATCTTAATCTTGTTAGAGGCCTTAGTAAGGTCATGTGAAGATCTAGGTTCATTGATGTTGTTTGGAGCCTTTGTGTACTTGTTGTATTGAAGGTTCATTAGGAGTGTTGTGGGTGAACAATCAAGGCCTAGTCATGAAATCTTTGTACAAACCTATTGATTGACCCCTAGTACTGCATCAACCTCTCATAGAGGTTGGTTCTCAAATTATGAAGAGTATGATGGTGGGAAGGTGTATCTGGGTGATGACTCTCACATGATCATTGTTGGTCGTGGAAGAGTTAGGATTCAATTCATTGATGGTAGAGTGAGGGGGATTGGTGATTTTTTTTGTATCCCTAGGTTGGTACAAAACCTACTCTTAGTGTGTAAGTTGGGTGATGCAGGAGTGTAGCTTGTTTTCTCAAGTAGTAAATGCAAGATGACTACAGGTGTTCAAATGCATGCATGGTTTAGTGCAATAGTTCTTCTATGAAGTCCAAGAAAAGTAATTTGGATTCTTCATCCTCAACATTAGATTGATTAGAGAAGAAGAATGTGTTGTCTACATTTGATGGTCATGCTTTTTGGGAACCTAAGGGTGCTAATACTTTGGAAATGAAACTTCCTATAGAGAAAGCAATGATGTGGCAGAAAATTCTTGTCCATATTGGTGAGAAATCTCTTAAAGACCAAAAAATAAGACCCTTGTTGAAGGCCTTGATGATTGTAATCTCGAGTTTTATTTTTGTGAACATTGTATATATGGAAACCGACATCATGTTTCTTTTTATTCAATTTCTCATTAATCTTTTGTGGTTTTAGATTACATATGTGCATTCTAATGTGTTTGTTCATTTAATGTTCCTGATCTATGTACTTGGTCTCACTCATAGATGACTATTCTAGAAGGACATTTATGTATTTCCTTAGAATTAAATCTAAAGTTTTTAGTCCATTTAACAAGTTCAAATCCTTGGTTGAAAACTAGACTGGTAGAAAAATCAAGTTCTTGAGGATGGATAAGTTTTTGTTTCGTAGAATTTGATTGGTTCTATAAGAACCATGTGATCGAGAGATACAAGAAAAATCTATAAAACCCACAAAAAAATGGATTTGCAAAGAGTATTATGAGTCCAGAGTTGGTCTAGAATAAATTTTCTACGCTAAAGTTGTAGCTACTGCATGTTACCTAATTAATAGGTCTCCTACTTTGATTCTTGTCGAGAAGAAACCAATTGAGGCATGGTCTGGTAGAATCCCTCAATGAGACATCTCTAAGTATTTGTTTGTGAGGTATGCATATGCTCATGTGCTTGATGTAAAAATATCTAAGTTGGAGGACAAGGTAGTGAAGTGTATCTTCACAACCTATGGTGTTCATGTGAAAGGGTACAAGCTTTGGGATCTAGTTGCAAAGAAGGTTATCTATAGTAGAACTGTCATATTTTATGATTTGAAACCTTCCATAGTAGATCTACAGCCAAAGAAGGAAGAGAAAAAGGAGGTAGTTCAAATTCCACCCGCTCTTGAAAAGGATAAATGTCACACTCCTCATGGACCCGATGAGGAAGAGAGCTCTATAAGCTTTGACACCTGTAAATAAGAGCCTAGACCTCAACCTTAACCATTAAGGAGGTCCATAAGAGAAAGTTAGAAATCGGATCTAGATTTGGGTATTCTATGTTGGATTCTAGTTGCATATTTTCTTTGATTGCTAACACTAATGAGCCCAGGAAAATTAGAAAGGCTATGGTTATGCATGATGTATATTCTTGGATGGAAGCCATGAAGGAAAAAATGGTGGCATTGAAAATATTTTTACATGGTATTTGGTCGCTTTTCCCTAAGAACAAAACCTATTAGATGCAAATGGGTGTTCAAAAAAGACAATTGGTCTTGATGGTAGTACATGTCAACCTCCTACAATGATTTCAATAACTAAGCCTTTACAACCATGATTTAGAGATTGGACATCCGACCTAAATATCCATCTTAACCATCATGAAGTGTACATTTAAATTGTCCACCCAGGGATATGAACTTTAAATGGGTCAGCATAGTATGTGCACTAGGGACTTCAAAGTAGTCACTTTCATTCTACAACTAAGAAAGACTTAATACTGAAAGTAAACTGCATGAAAGGAAATAAAGAAAATGTAGAACATCACTGAATCAGACTTAAACTGAACATGTATAACAAGAATGAAAATTTGAGTAGAAACTACTCTGTCTGCTTTGGCTGCAGGATCATTCATAGAATGGAATTCTAGTGGCTGTAGGAACAATCAATGCCAGATTCTTAACTAAGTATTGAATAGAAGCTAATACTAATCTATCTAACGATATGTGCAGGATCATCATGGAAAAATAGGCCCTTAAGTGGTGATGAAATTTTTGAAAATCAGAGTTAGGTAACTTGACGTAAAAATTTGAATAAGTTATCTATATTATTTCAAAAATATGTAAGAATAGAATTTGTAGAAAATTGAATTTAGTTTCTAAACTACTACGTTTATTTTTTATTTTTTAAAATGTATTTGATGAAAATTTGAAATTTCAATGCAGTAGTACTTCAATTTTAGGGAAAAAATAAGTAGGTGTTTGTCTAACCACCCTAACCACAATAGAATGATAATATATTTTAATAAGATTTTAGATATAATTAGAGGACTCATGTCTCAATGTGATGCATATTTTTTTGTATGTTTTCCCAAGTAAATAATTAATTATGAATTTTTTATTAAAATTTTTTAAAAATATAAAAACTTGTATGTCTAGCCACCTTAAACTGGTCAAAACTTCATGAAATTCATTTTTTTTTTAATCCTATAGTATGCAAAGCATAGAATGTGCTGCATGTTTCAGATTTAAAAAATGTAATAATGTTTAAAAGCTATAGATGTTTTTCAATTAGCCTCTCAAGTAGGACTTTAGTCATAATTCAAATAGAAAATGAATAATAATTATTAATTAAATTCAAAGTAAAAAATAATTTATATTGGTGGAAAGTTGAGAATCTCCTTTAAAAACCCTTTCCATTTCATCAATTCTGGGTTAAAAAAATTTCGTCAGCCACATGGGCCATCATATCACTTACATATCGCCACTTTTTGGCTCACCATGATCCTGCACATACCCCTAAACTAAAGGAATGGATTACTCACTAAGTTTCCCCCCTTGGATGAGTATACTCTAAAACTAACACAAACTTAGATTAAGCTTATATACTCAACTCAAAAAAAGATGCAAATACAAAGGAGTATGTCTGATAATATTCTCAACTTGTACAATAATTTTGCAATCAACCCCCTAGGAAGGAGGATCCCAACCTTATTTATACCAACTAAGCAGGGTAGTCAACTCCCACTAACTGAGGGGACACCATTTAGGGAAAGCAGGAAAGAGAGTGGAAGAGCGGTTACACATGCAAGGGAATCCATTCAGACATGCATACCCAAACATGGACTCAACCACTGCAATAGCACCCACATTTGCTCAATGCCATTAAATATTGGCATAGGGTGGTTACATGTAGCTAACATGGGAATCTTCTCCATCATCCTCAGTTGACCTTCACGCGTTTCCTCTGCATGACCAGCTGGTAGCTACATTTCTCAACTTAGCATTTCCAATCATGTCTGCATGGAAATGTCAGTATATATAATATTTGCATAGCTATAACCACATTAAAGAACATTCATCAACCACATGCAAGATTAATATAGATAGTCCACATAATAGGTGAATATCATTAAATTGGCGAAAATGGAATTAATCCCAAATGTCTTATGTTTTGAGGGAAAACATATAAAAGTGTCAATATGCAATATCAAATTTTGTGGTAACTTTACCAAATAGATTATAGATTCTACCCATAATTAGACCAAAACCTAGACTCATCACTCCCCCCAATCTAATGTTTTCCTGGTCCTCTAATAGGGGAATCATTATGATTCTGCTTGGTTAAGGCTCTGAAGTCAACAACTAATAACTACCCAACATCGGTGTCTATAGAGAGTGAATCAAGATTCTAGTAGAAACCTCTTAGCTTATCAAGTCTCCTCCATCCTTACTATTCTTTACCAATTTCATACCTGTAGAATCTGAAATTAGGTATAGTACACATAATGGTAGGTGGCTAAAAAGTTAGGGGAAGCCAATCTCGCCGTTTGGTTCTTCCAAGCTGGATGTATCTTTCAATTCTCTTTATTGTGACAACATAGTTGTGGACATAATGTGGTTCAACTTGTTTCAGTTCATTAGTTAACAGGTACCATTTCTAGGATAAATATCCCCTTACAGTATCCTCTTTTACTGCGGTTTTCACCTCATATTCACTATAAACTACCTCAATCCAAGGTATAATCCTATTACCATAGCTCGGCCTGAAAAGTATTCTATTTTAGTCTATATAAATATCTTTGGGGTTCTTTGATTCAGCCTTGATGGCCAAGGGAATATTGAATTCCATCTTCTTATAAGCATTGTATTGTTCACCCCAGTTAATCTCATTTTGTACCCAAGACATAAATGCTCTCAATTGGATGCCCCCCACATAAAGAAATGGGTTCCAGTCTTGGTCTTTTGTGACAGCAAAATTGTGCAAATAAAATTCACATAATAAAATTTTCATCTCAGGGGAGGTAATTCTGTAAGCATTAAAAAATTCGGCAGGAGTTTCAATGGAGGGAATCAAACCTGAGATAATTTTTGACATTCTAAAGGAGAGATATTTCTCCTTTAGAAGCCAAGCATAAACCCTTGGAGGGGTTCTGGACACCAAGATTTGTGGCCCCAGGGTTGCAACACAGCTTACCCTCTCCTTCAAAAAGGAAATTTCCTCATTCTTCTCTTCAATAATCTCATCCCTCTCTTTGATTTCTTTTTCCAATATTTTATTTTCCTTTATCCATTCCTCCTCTCTTCTTCCTATTTATTTTCACAAATTCAAAATTGTTGTATGCACTAAAAAATTAGGAGGGTTATGGATTCCTACTAGGATTTTCATAGATGGATGCTTCACAAATAGAACTATCTGCATAGATTCAGGATGTCCCACTAATTCAGGCTGTAGAGGTACAATTCCTCTTTCTTCCTCTTCTTGTAGGGCCTCTTCTTCTTGTTTTGGAAATTGCTACAAGAATTCCTGATCTATTTCCTAGTCTTGCTGCATGAACTCCTAACTTTCATCGTGTTCTTGAGTTTCAACTTCTCTTGCAATGGCAACAAGATCTGCCAAGGTCATTTTTGCTGCCTGATCAAATATATCTTCTTCTTCTATATTTTCTTGCTCCACTGGAGCCTTAGTGCTTTCACATGATGTCCCACCAAGCTCGGGATTTTTCTGTGAAGGCATATCAACAACTGGTTTTGCTTTTTTGAGAGGGCTCTTATGTTTTTCTTTGGCTGCATAATGAATTGTACTAGCCTTTCTTTTCTTATGTTTTGGCACCTCTTTTTGCACAAGCTATGTTTTTCCTTTCCTTGTGTTTTCCTTCCTCTTATGTTCCCTTGTTCTTATTACAATTTCAAGTGGAACATCATCATCAAAAGTTGATGAAGAATTCTCTTTTTCATGCTTAGTATCAGAGGAACTAACATTTATAGTATTTTCTTTAGTAGGAGGATTCACATTAGGGTCAACATTAGAGGTTGAAGCATCAGGGATGTCTTCAACCATGCTCAATTTTCTGCTAAATCTACATGTCTAAGGTGAAACCCTAGGTCATAACTGCTTAGGTCTATATTGATCAATTTTTACAAAATCCTCCTAGGTCATCCTACGTGTTGCATCATGTAGAGATTTTACAACCAAAAATTTAATGTGACAGTGGTGGGATAAAAAGTTGTTCCTACCTTTTTGAGTTTCCACTGCCATAATAGAGAGAAGGTTGTACAAGACATTGGGAACATTCATCCTCCTTCTATGCCTCGTATGACTTAGTAGCTTGAAATGCACCGAATACAGGTTTGACAATCGACCCTCACAAGTGAGATATTTGATGATGTGTACAGCTGCCTACTTCCATGACTTGGGTAGAGGGAGTCTTTTAGCACCCTGCTTGACAATGGTCAATGGAGGGTCACCATGTATCATGAATATAGCCCTGGCTGACCTGGCATCCTTAGAAATAGGCTAAGGTTCACCATCAACCGGTAACCTTGAGACTTTTGCAATTCGTTCTTCAGTTGCTACGAACTCCAACCCTTTCACTATGGCTTTTCCATCTAAAAATTTCTAAGAAAACTCCAATGCAATACCTTCGTCAAAACCATCCAACTTTAAAAAATAATCCAACTAGCTACAATTCTAAAATTTAGCTAGGCATTGTGCGTCCTATAACAAGGCATCATGAGTTGAGGGCTCATCCCGAATGAGACCACCTCCCATTGTTTGTAACCAAACTGTTTCTCTACAAATTTTCCTCTAAAATTCTCATCTGTAAGGAAATTCCCTTCTATTCATTTGCTAGCTAAATTATCGAGTGAATTTCCTTCACTCTATTTTTAGCAATTACCATTTACATTTCAGAATTATGATAGGATTAATGATGGCAAGAAATGGTAATAAAAGAGAATTATGATGAGAGGAAATGGTGGTGGTAGTTTAGTGTCACATCACATATGTGATTTGTCTCTCATTTCAAATTTTGAATTAGCTCAACAAGATCTGCTGACACAAATAATCATGGACTGACATGTGGCAATACTTTTGCATCTTTCTTACCCCTCCCCCCAACCTAAATTTGGATGTGTCCACACATGCGAGATGGCAATATTTATTTGATAGGGGAGTTATGAAAATTATGTGAACATCTATACTAACGTACAATGATTAAACGAAACACTCTAAAAGATAATTAAGAAATGCAATTAATGTGCACATACCTGAGTGTGTACAAACATGATGGCACAAAGGATTCATTGAAGTGATCGAGGAGAAAGTACTACTTACCTTTTCAAGAAATAATTGAGCAATTAATGATGATGAGGTGGAATGGTGCAAGGTGGAATTAAGGGATGGAAGAGAGAGAAAGGTGGTGCGGATGGACAGATGGGCAAAGAAATGGACTTCTACAAAAGTAGAAGTCTTTATTATGACAGATACATACCTTAATTAGCCAGAAGGAGGGATGCTAGGTCCACTGCCTTTGGCTATAGGAGTTGTACTCGGGTGTTGAGTGTTGGATGAACTGCTATAGGAACTCTTCTTTAGAAGCTGGCTTGTGATATAATCTAAGACGGTGCCCATTGACTAGCAATTTGAATTTGACAGGGTCAATGGTAGTGAGTTGCATAGATCCATTGGGAAATACCTCAACAACTTCATATGGCCCTAGCCACCTTGTCTGCAATTTCCCTACGTTAGCCTGATACCGTGAGTCATAAAGCAATGCCCAATTGCCTAGCTAAAATTTCTTTCCTTTGATAAATTTATCATGCCATTTGACTCTTTGATTCTACACAACTTCAGTATGGTGCAAGGCTGATTTCCTCATCTCATCTAATGCATTAAGCTGCATAATCCTTTCTTTTTGTACCTCAAAAATTTCCATCCCCAATTCAATTGCAATTTTGAGAGTATTATGCTCAAATTCAATGGGCATCGTGGTTGTCTTCCCATACAATAACTCAAATGGTGTGAAGCTTGTAGTCATTTTCCATGTGGTTCAATAATCCCAAACTTCTTCTGATAATCTATTTGCCCAATCCTTTTTGTGAATATTCACTGTTTTGGTTAGGATGGCCTCAATCTCTCTTTTTTTCACCTCAACTTGTCCATTTTCTTGAGGGTGATAAGGAGTGGAATTTTTGTGCCTTACATTATATTCATTAATGAGTGTTGTAATAAATGTTGAGGTAAAATGTGCTCCTTGATTAGTTACTATTTCTCTTGGCACTCCATATCTTGTGAAAATTTCTTCATAAAGGAATTTTGCAACTTTGTTATCTCTTGCATGCTTCATGGCTTTGACTTCTACCCACTTAGTTACATAGTCAGTACATACCAAAATATAAGACTTACCATTAGATGGAGGGTCAATGGGTCCCACAAAGTCTAATCCCCACTTGTCAAAAGGAGTGACCACTACTTGGGGACAAAGGGGCATCTCATATGACTTTGTTGGCCTACCCATCCTTTGGCATCGATCACATTTCCTTGTATATCTTCTTGCATCTTTGTATAGTGTATGTCAATAATATCCTGTGTTCAAGATTTTCATTGTTGTCCTCTTTGCTGAAAAGTGTCCTCCACATGATTCATCATGGCATGCATGTAGAATATCATAGGTTTCATCTTCCCTCACACATCTTCTCATAACATGATCTAGTCCAGTATAAAACAAGCGTCCAACTATCCATGAAAAATGGAAATATTTTTGAATCAACACTCTTCTCTCTTTTGGAGAGAAGTGAGGGGGAACCCTCCCTATCAAGGTAACTAGCTATGTTAACATACTAGGGGGTCTTCACATTAATGGAGAATAGATGTTCATTAGGAAAGGAGTCATCTATAACTTGACTATCTTCTGATGTGGTTAGCCTTGAAAGAAAATCTGGAACAACATTGGCCTTTCCTGGTTTGTCTACAATAGTTATGTCAAACTCCTGCATCAACAAAAACCATCTGGCTAACCTTCCTGAGATTAGGGGTTTGTTCATGAGGTGTCTAATGGATACATGATTAGTGTGCACAAAGATCTAGTAACCTGTTATATAGTGCCTGAATTTGTTTAGGGCATAGATTACTGCCAACATTTCTTTCTTTGTTACTATGTAATTGAATTTAGCTCCTTGCAAGTTTTTGCTAACAAAATAAATGGAATTTTCAATAGCTTCCTCTTTTTGTCCTAGGACTACTCCTATGGCATAATCTAAGGCATCAATATGGATGTGGAATGGAATTTCCCAATTAGGTCCATTGAGTATAGGAGCATGAGTCAAGGTTGTCTTTAAATCAGAAAATGTTTTATCACAACCTTCTGTCCATTGGAACTCAACATCTTTAGTTAGGAGACTATACAGTGGAGCTACTATTTTGCTAAAATATTTGATGAAATGCCTATAATATCCTGCATGGCCCAAGAGACTCCTAACATCCATTTATTTTGTAGGTGTAGGTAGATTAGCAATTACCTTAATTTTTGCAGGGTCAACTTGAATACTATGGTGTGAAATGTAGTGACCAAGAAATACACCTTCCAGCATCATCATGAAGCATTTCTCACTTTTTAGAGATAGATTTTGGTGTTCACATCTTTATAGAACTTTATTCAAAATTTCCAATCCTTCATCAAAATCAGCACCGTAGGTGGTAAAATCATCCATATAGATCTCCATGCAATCAAGAGAGATGTTTAAAAATATGCTGATGATTGCTCTTTGAAAAGTTTCAAGTGTGTTGCATAACCCAAAGGGAAGTACTGAATAGGCATATGTCTTCTCTTGGTCTTCTGGTGCAATTTGAATCTAATTGTAACTACTAACCATCAAGGAAAGAAAAATATTGCTTTCCTACAAGAGAGTCTAGGACTTGATCTACAAAGGAAAGGGAAAATGGTCCTTCTTAGTAGCATCATTGAGCTCCCTATAGTCAACACAAAATTTCCATTTTCCTCCCTTTTTGGGCATAGCCACCAATGGAGACACCCACTAGTTGTCTGAAATAGGGTAGGTAGATCTTGCATCTAGTAGCTTTTGCAGCTCTATTTTGAAAATTTCTCTTAATGGAGGGTTGATTCTCCTTTGTGGCTGCCTTACAGGTGTACAATCATCTTTGATATATATCCTATGCATGCAAAGCTTTGGATATAGTCCCTTCATATCATGATAATCCCAGGCAAATGCTTTCTGATGTGTCTTTAGAAAATTTTCCAATGTCAACTATTGTCCCTCACTCAATTTACTGTTGATATTTAAATATTTTCCTTCAGACACCTATAATTTTGTAACTGATTCTGCCATAGTTTCTTCATTAATACATTCTACCTTCAGTTCATGCAGCAACAATGTGTGGAACATACTTGTTGCTATAGGAAGTTTGTTTGCTAGAAGAGTGGCTGTAGGAAGTTTGTCTGCAGAGTGAGTGGTTGCAGGAAGTATGTCAGTAGAGATAGTGGTTGCGAGAAGATCAAGCAAAATTGATAGAAGTTTTTGTACGAGGTCCACAGAACCAGATGCATGATTGGATGATGTCTCCTCTATCTGACAGTGGTTATGAATAATACTAGATAACACTTCATCTTCATCTTGAAGCTGCAAGAAAGGAATTCTTCCGAGCATCATGAGTTGTGCCAAAAAGTTAACTTCTTTGACCTCTTCACCAACATGTGGCCATACAAAATTATCTTCATCATGGGATGGCTGAGTAGGAGGATAAAGAACAAGTTTTTTGGTGATCCTGTTGTCAGAAATGGTCATGTCACCTGATTGACATCCAATATAAGCATTTGTAGTTGCTAACCATGGCCTACCAAGGATAATGGGATACCCACCAAGTGTAGCTTTGGGAGAAAGAACCATGAAATCAGCTGGATACTCCCAAGAGTCTAGAATTACCACAATGTCTTCTACTATACCATCGGGCTTAACTGTGGAACTATCAACAAGATGTAGTACAGTAGGAGTGGATCTCATGCTTGCAATATTTAGTTACTGTAGGATGTCTTTGGTCATTACATTGATTGTTGCACCCAATTCAATAAAAGTATTCATTATGTTTATCCCATTTATAATAACTTCAACCACATGGCTACTTGGATCATTGTACTTTAGGGATAGTTACTTTCCCAAGCATGATTTCAGTAAACTACCCTACTACATTAATTTTAGTTGGGTCCTTCTTTTTCTTGCCTGGTTTCTTAAGGCATACTTCTTTAATTGCCTTGCCGTAGATAAGGACATCTTTTATGGCCTAGAATAGGGGTATCTAGACACATATGTGCTTTAGCTGATCTAGAATATCAAAAGTGGTTCCCTCCATGCCTTCCTTTTTCTTAGCCATTTCCAATCACTGAGGTAATGGTGGCTTTTGTGTTGTCTACTTGGTTGGAGCTAGTTTAGGGTTTTTAGATGCACAAGGTTGAATAGGATCAGTCAGAGATTCTTCTTGCTCTTCCACAAGAATCTTACTGATAATGTAGGTGGAAGAAGCTAATAGGGTGGTTCCTGAATGTAGATGTATGTTACTTATACTCACAACATATGCAGGAAATTGATTTGGATCAACAAAATATACAACCTATTGTTGTGGTTTATTACTTGGATTGTGTGTGGGTTTGACTAGTAGCTAAGTAGGTTTGGGTTCATTTGTATTTGGATTAGTAGGAGGAGGCATTATAGTGTTAGGGTTGAGAAGATGGTTGCATGTAGTTGGTTTTTTGGTTTGGCCATTGTTGGCCACCTCTCCATTGAGATGTTTGTTGCCAGTTTCCTAGAGGTGGTTGCCAAGGTGCTTGAAATTGCTGCCAATTCCCCTAAGGTTGCTGCCACTAAGGTGAGGATTTTTGATAGTTGGAACAAGAATTTGGGGGGTTACCCCAAGACTACAGTGGATATCCTCCATAGTTGGATGGACAGGGTGGTTTCCACTGGTTACCAGATGAATAAGAATTAAAATATGGTCTAGCAAATGATAATGGATCTAGTGGCATACCTTGTCTTAAAACCCATGGCCTTTTCTATGCAACAAAGTAGACTTGGTCTTCCTCAGTCTGGATTGGTTTGAATTTAGGTGGAATATGCTTGTTGTCAATGTTAGCTATCATCTTGCATCTACAATCCTTCTTCTTTTGTCTATAATGAGGGCAATATTCTGTCAACATTTCCTCTGCCTCTTCATGTTTCTTATTAGCTTGGAGTGTATCCAACTGAGTAGCTAGATTATTTATGATATCCTGCTTGAAATCTACCAATAAATTAGTAATCTCCATCCTTAAGACTCCACTACTGGATGAATTACCCATAGAGAATTGGTAGGCTCTTCCTTTATTTGAAGCTGCCCTAGAATAGTTCTAGTATATCTTCTTGATATCCTCCCAGGGGACTTGAGTGATATCTCCTCTTGCCATTAGGTCCAAGAATCAATGTAGCTTTCACTAATTCCTCTCAGAAAAAATAACTTTTGTGAGTCTTCATTGAGTGTATGATGTGGAGATTTCTATAGACAAAATAGAAACCTTGAAATGAAATCCTCCAGGCTCTCATCTTCCTTTGGCTGCATTATGAAAATATCACCTCCTCTCATATCACTAGCCCTACAATACTCCTTGTATTTCTCATAGAACTTTATCTTAATATCTTCCCAAGTTTCCACAATGTTTCTACCAAGGCCCATAAACCATCTTAATGCAACTTCTTTCAAAGTGGTAGGAAATAGCTTAAGTATGTGGGTATTAGTGGTATAGTCATAGATTTTGCAGAATATATCAAAATCAAATTGGAATGTATCAAGATCTTATGTGTCAATTCCATAGAACTTAGGAAGGATTGAAGCAGGGATATTCTTGAGGTTATCTACTTCATTATGTTCGGCAATGGGAAAAGGAAAAGTTGGTTGGTTTTTCCTGTTAGGCCTATCTCCATTTGCATCAGCCATGTCTGCTTGATGGATTTCTAGAAAAGTTTCTTCAACATGATTTTGATCTTCAAGGGAAACTTCAGAACTGGTCAAGTTAGGGAATATATCATCAAAGGGTTGTGGCTCTTCTTCGTTTTTGTGTAGATTTGGAAGCTCTACTAGCTAAAATGGCTCTGGATTATTAGGAATAAATCTCCCATAAGCATCCCTTCTTCTATGCATGTGGTATCAACTCAACATCAACCAACTCACACAAAGAATGGGTGGTAAAAAATAGTGGATCATAACCTTTAACACTAATAGCAAACTCTAGAAATACTATAGACGAAAAACTACTAATGACTCCAAAGGAATCCCTAGTTTGACACCATCCCCAGCAACGACACCAAAAATTTCAGCCTCCTACAATGATTTCAATAACTAAGCCTTTATAGCCATGATTCAAAGATTGTACATCCGACTTGAATAGCCATCTTAACCATCATGAAGGTACATTGAAATTTCCAACCCAAGGACATGAACTTGAAATGGGTCAGCATAGTATGTGCACTAGGCACTTCAAAGTAGTCACCTTTATTCTACAACTAAGAAAGACTTAATATTGAAAGTAAACTGCATGAAAGGAAATAAAGAAAATGTTGAACATCATTGAATCATACTTAAAATAAACATGCATAACAAGAATCAAAATCTAAGTAGAAAACTAGAAACTACTCTGCCCACTTTAGTTTTAGGAATAGTTACAGAATGGAATTCTAGTGGCTGCAGGAATAGTCAATGTCAGATTCTTAACTAAGTACTGAACAAAAAAAATACTAATCTATATAAATTAAAGGAACGGATTACTCACCAAGTGAGCCCCCTTGGATGAGTATCCTCTAAAACTAACACAAACTTAGATGAAGCTTGGATAGTCAACTAAGAATCTTATTTCATTCATTGGAAAAAAGATGCAAATGTACAAAGGAGTATGTCTAATAATATTCTCAGCTTTTACAATAATTCTATGATCAAGCCCCTAGGAAGGAGGATCCAAACCTTATTTATACCAACTAAGCAGGGCAGTCAACTCCCACTAACTAAGAGGATGCCATTTAGGGAAAACATGAAAGAGAGTGGAAGAGCGGTTACACATGCAAGTGAATCCGTTCAGATATGCATCCCCAAATGTGGACTCGACCACTGCAATAACACCTGCATTTTCTCAATTTCATTAAATATCGACATAAGGTGGTTATATGTGTCTAACATGGGAATCTTTCACTGTCATCCTCAGTTGACCTTCACGCGTTTCCTCTACATGACCAACTGGTGGCTTCGTTTCTCAACTTAGCATTTCCAATTAGGTCTACATGGAAATGTCAATACACATAATAATTGCATAGCTATAACCACCTTAAAGAACATTCATCAACCACATGCAAGATTAATATAGATAGTCCACATAATAGGTAAATATCATTAAACTAGAAGAAATGGAATTAAACCCAAATATCTTATGTTTTGAGAGAAACCATATAAATGTGTTAGTATGCAATACCAAAGTTTGTGGTAACTTCGGAAAATAGACTTTAGATTCTACCCATAATTATACCAGAAACTAGACTCATCAGTACACAAAGCACATATGGTTGTGAAGGGATATTACTAGGTGGAGGGAATAGATTATGGTGAAATTTTCTCTCCTTTTTTTAAGCTAACATCCATTTGATTCTTGTTATCACTTGCAACAACTTATGACTTTGAAGTTGATCAAATGGATGTCAAGATAGTTTTCCTTCATGGTGATTTGGAAGAGGAAATTTATATGTCACAACCAGAGCATTTCATTGTGAAAGGGAAAGAGAATCTGATATGCATGTTGAGAAAGTCTTTGTATGTTCTGAAGTAGTCTCTTAGGATATGGTACCAAAATTTTGATACCTATGTGTTTTCCTTGATATTTTTGAGATCCAAATTTGACCGAATTTTTCTATTACAAGACTAATAATGGTCACATTCTCATTATTGTCCTATATGTTGATGACATATTGTTTATTAGGAATGGAAAAAGCATGATTTTAGATTTGAAGTCTCAGTTGTCAACATAGTTTTAGATGAAAGATTTGATTGCAGTGAGGTATATTTTGGGAATTGAGATAAAAATAGATAGAGATAACATAAAGCTTTGGTTAAGCCAGAGAAAGTATGTGAAATTTGTGTTGGAGATATTTAGCATGACTACTTGCAGACAACTATTTATTCCTATTATGCTAGGGATGAAGCTTTCTATGGAGGATTATCCAAAATCTCCTATCAAGATGGAGGACATGACCAAAGTTACTTATGTGAGTGTTTTTGGAAGCTTGATGTATTATATGGTTTGCACTAGGCCAAACATTTCCCAAGAAATGGGAGTCCTTAGCAAGTTTATGGATAATCTTGGATGAATGCATTGGGATGTGGTAAAGAGAGTGTTTAGATTCTTGTGGGTTACTTCCATGTATGCCCTATGTTTACATGGTATACCAATTGGACCTTAAAATTTAGTGAGCATTAGTGGATATGTGGATTCTAATTGGGCCAGTGACATTGATAGTAGGAGAAACACTAGTGGATATGTTTTCACGATGTTTGGTGGTGATATTAGTTGGATGAGTAAGCGATAAGATATAGTCACTTTTTCCACTATTGAAGCAGAGTACATGGTAGCTGCTCATGCTTCCAAGAGGCCATTTTTCTTAAGAAATTGTGTCTATATAATGGTTTTTATGTAGGATAGATTAATAGCTATTGTGATAGCTAGAGTATTATTTCTTTAGCAAAAATACTACTTTCCATGCTAGAACAAATCACATTGATATGCAGTTTCATTTTGTTCGTAATATGGTGGAATATGGGAAGGTCAACTTGGAAAAGATTGACACTTTAGTGAATGTTGTAGATGCACTAACAAAGCCATTGAGCATAGAGAAGTTCAGATGGTGTGATGTATTTATAGGTCTTATGGCTTGAGAAGTGATACAATGATTCCTAAAGGTCTTTAACAAGTGAGAGAATGTTGGGAATTGGTTTCTCAACCTTTTTTCCTATTTTTTAGGAGTTCCTATTTTATATGAGTATGTGCCAAGAAATGAAAAATTAATTAGTTCCTATTTCTAGGGAGTGGGACCCACTTAGAAGTTTCATATTTTATAAGGGGTATGTTCACTAGTCAACCAGTGTCATGGGAGAGTGGTACTTATCACTTGGGTGCTCAACTTAGGCAAAATTATTTGTAAAATTATTTGGAGGAGAGCTTGGATGCCAAGTGTTAGTGGGTGATGAGTTTTAGGATCCACTTTTTGGCATATTCCTCTGTATGAGCACATAGAGAAAGGAAGGATGACACTAGTCACCTAGGCACTCATTTGGGATGAGAAGTTTATAAAAACATCTCAAAGGTGTGCCATGATTCCATGTGCCATCAATTTTACTTATTGATTAAATCTAGGAAGGGAAATTTTCTTTGTGAAGACTAAATTATCACAAGGATAACTAGGAGTCTTGGTTGAGTTCTAAATTTGCAATTGACTTGATTTTCTCATGGTGGACATCTAGCTTTATTGTTTCTGATTTATGGTCATTTTATCTTGCATGTGGTTACATGTGATTGCATATTTTTTGCATGTTTTTGCATGTCAATGTATGATTGGTAGGATGCTTTTGTGGATAGTTGAGACAAATGGATGTTGTCCATTATAGTTTGCATGCATGTAGAGAATTTTGAAAGGACATATGGAAACCTTAGGTGCACATATTGGAGATGTATAAAATGTTCAATGACTTATTCATTTGTATGAGAGGCTATTGTAATATCTGAGATACCGTTATGTTGTCAAATTCACTCTAGATTTGTATCATAGTGAAACTAAACTTGCAAGATCATAGACTCTACATATTCTATGTAATTTCATATTATATTAATACAATTGATATGTGCTTTAGTGTGTGGGTTTTTTCCTGCAAGGTTTTTACCACGTAAAATTTTATGTTATGTGTTTTATACTTAAAATCTGAAAATTAAATTAATGCATGTGTTTTCTTAAAGAAACTGTAATTGAAAAATAATTTGAAGCAAAGTTTAGGCTGGATTTAGGGAAGTGCTTCCACACTCAACTTTCCTTTTAGAAATGAACTATATGACCAGAATAAAAAGAAAGAAAACCAAACAAACAAAAAACCAATAAAACCTCTAACTACTATGTACGATGGGTGAGGAACAACTTGATTACCAATCATATAGCTTTAAATAATTCCCATTACAGGTAAGAGGTAGAGGAGTCTCATCAGGATAGAATAGGAAGAAAGAATTTTCTCCAATTATCTATGTGAACTTGAAAGGGCCTTTTGAAAGTGAATGAAGCTTTCCATGATCACCTTTTGGATCTCTCTTGTTTTTCCCTCTTATCAAAAAATTCCCAATTTATTTTTGCATGTTCAATTATCCTATTGGCCAATCCTCTTTACTACTCAATCTTATATAAATATATTATTATTTGTTCTATTGTGTCCTAGAACTATGTGCCTTCAATGGTCTTTTACAAGTTCAATATCAAGACTTTGAGGAGGAATGCGTATAAAACTTTCTTTCCCATACACTAATTCAAAATGAGACATACCTATGGCTCTTTTCAAGGTAATTCAATCTATCTATAAAGAACCATATAAATTTTTATTCTAATTTCTCTGGTTCTCATCAACTATTTTTTAATAATAGTAACTAGGTTCTTGTTGCTCGATTCAACCCAACCATTTCCTTGATGGTAGAAATTGGAAAAATGAGATAAGGTGATACC
Source organism: Sequoiadendron giganteum (assembly GCA_007115665.2). Classification (NCBI taxonomy): domain Eukaryota; kingdom Viridiplantae; phylum Streptophyta; class Pinopsida; order Cupressales; family Cupressaceae; genus Sequoiadendron; species Sequoiadendron giganteum. The sequence goes on from CM021102.1 coordinate 693,190,349, forward strand.
ATAGCTCTAACAAAAAGGGAATATTCTATAAAATAATTTTTTTAAGTATTGTTAGTAACTATCTTCTTAGGTACCCCAAATCTAACCATGCTATTCTCTTTAACAAAGTGGCATATCACATCAGAGGTAGTGTATTTCATTGACATAGATTCACCCATTTGGTAAAATAATTTGTAGTATTTAAGACATGTGCATGATTTGTGCTAGAATGAGGAATAATAGGACCAACTAAATGTAAACCCTATTTCTAGAAGGGTTCATCGATAATGATCAACCTCAAGGGGAGAGCTGCTAATTGAGGTCTGGTAAAAAAATGAATACACTTCTCACATTTTGAAACCCATTCATAAGCATCTTCAAACATACATGACTAATAGAAAAACTACTTCAAAATTTATTGGAATTTATCACCAATGTTGAAATATGTCCACTACATGTTTGATTGTGGAATGATTCCAGCAATTTTCTCTATTGCTCTTTACCCAAACATCTAAGGAAGTTTCCATATACACCTCTCTTACATATATTTTCTTCCCAAATAACATATTTAGTAGCTTTTAACCTCATTTTCCTTCCTTATTTGGTAGAGAGATGAGTAGGAAATTACCCATAAGTTAAGATATGATAAATATTTGAAAAAAATCATCATGCAAACTCTCCAAGAACATGTAGGTAATCTCTTCTTCTAGGTCAAGTTGATTCTCTACTATTAACCTAAATAAACCCCTTCCTCTAACCAAATTAGTGGGCTTTATGTCCAAGTTGTAATATTGGGATATTTTCATCCATGCTCATCTTTTGTTACATCTTATTTCTTGTTGTGTTAGCACACTTTTCACCATAGGATCAAGTACATAAACAATAGAGTGAATGTAATGTTTGACTTCTATAACCACAACCAAATAATTTTTCTCAATTTGATATTAATTCATCTCATGCCCTTTGGATTTAATATACTCATGAAATAAATAGGAGCTTAAACTCATAATTCATTAGTTTTTAAAAGGGTACCTTACATAGTATTCTCATAAGCATAATAGTAAATGATAAAATCCTTTTCGAAGTCAAGATGAATCAATACTAGAGCATGTGTAGATTTTTTAATCTTTAAAATATTTCTTACCTGAGCTAGTCCATTTGAAACCTTGCTTCTCTTTTGTCATTTCCAAGATGTGTTAGGTGATGTCTGAGAATTCTGGTACAAACTTTCTCAAAAAATTAACCATTCCAAAGAATGATATAACTCCCATCTTGTTATCTGGTAAGCTCAACTATTGGATAGATCTTACCCTTTCTGAATTTATCCTTATGCCTTCCTTTGAAACAATATGTCCTAGGATTTTTCCCTCTAACACCTCAAAAATTGACTTCTTTGGGTAAAAAGATATCCTATATTCCTTACACCTTTGTAGGATTGTTTTTAGATCAATATTCAAATGGTATTCCCTTTTTTAGAGAATTCAATGAGGTCATCAAGTTAAATCATGATAATTTTTTTCTTTAGGTCTCTAAAAGAAAGATCCATATCTCTCTGAAAGGTAGCTCTTGTGTTGGTGAGACCAAAGGGAATTATTCTATGTGTAAACATTCCCCAAGGGGTGAGAAAAGCTATTTTATGTTGGTCTTCACCACACATTTGATTATAACTTGAGAAACCATCCAACATGGACAATCTCAAAACCTAAAAATAGTTGCAACACATGGTCCATGATTGCCATAAAATAAGGGTAAGTGAAAAAAGTTGACACAAAAGTGGCTCTTAAGATGGCATTTTTTTCTAAAATTAGAAAAGTTTTATTTTCACGAGAAAATGAATATAGATACACTCAAAATTTGAAGATACAACAAGAAAAAAAGTGGTAGTGCTCTAAATTTACTTTCTAAACTACTAATTTGTTTTGAAAATAGTGAAGATTAATGGTTTGAAAAATGGGGAGCACACAAAGTGATCTTTCTTATAAAAAAAATAGCATAGCATCTGTTGAGCTCCCCCTAAAATGTTAACTTTTTTTTAGAATTTCAAAATCACTTTAGTGAGAAATTAGCTAAGAGCATCTAGTTTATGTTGGTTTTTCAAATAATTTTTAAATGAATATATAATATTTTACCAATTTTCAAAGTGGAAACATCAAGTGAAAACTAAAAATTTGAGCATGCTCCACCCTTAATTTTTTGAAAACTAATTGAATTCTTTTTTTTTCAATATGTGTAGAATGGAGTCCAGTTTCAATCAATGTAATTTCTTTCAAAATTTGGTGAATAAGTAAAAACTATACCTAAAGTAGAAAATTTTGGTTTTTGACACAAACCAAAGACACTAACAAAATAAGTTAAAGATAAAAACCTTAACATAATCAAAACATAAAAAAAATATTGTTAGATATCTAAGAGAGAGTCTAACATCATCATGGTATTTTTATAGATTTGTATTGAAATATGTGCAAACTTGATGGACATTATAGCCAAAAATGTGTGAAATTTTATTACCCCTTCAAAAAATCATGTCCTTGGCATGAAATGGTCATCCAACCCATTGGGGTAGTATTTGGCAATGCAATACACTTGGTGAGCACCAAATATAAATGTTAAATCCAACTTCTCTTTCTCTTTGTCTCTCTCTCCCCCACTTTTCTAAGGCTAAGAGTTTATGGTTTATGATCGATGATAGATAGTCACCAAATTTTACCTTTCACTCCCTCTCTTCCTTTTTCCCTCCTAACCAATACTTCCCCTCTTCTCTCTCAACCCTCTATAGGTTTCTTGCACCCTCTCTACCTTGCGTTTCTTCCTTAACCCCATATTTATCCTTGCCTCCCTATCTCTCTCTTCTTTTTTCTCTGTATTATTGTTTCTCACATATCTCTCTCCTTTCTCTCGATCACTACCTCTCCCTCCCATCCTCTCTATCTCCCTATCTCAAAGTATCTACCTCTATGTCTCATTATCCACCTCTCTCCCTCCTTTATCTCTCTAACCTAATTCTTCTCTCCCTCCTCTCTCTAGGTTATCACCTCTTTATCTCCTCCTCCCTATGTCTCTCACTCCCAACATGTGTACCTCTCCCTCCATCCCTTCTTACTCCTATATCAATACTTCCCTTTATCTCTCCCTCTCTTCTCTCTCCCCTCTCTAGATCTCTCCCACTCTCTCTCCCTATCTTCGTTTCTACCTTGCATTCACTCCTTACCCCCATCTATATCCTTTCCTCCCTACCTCTCCCTTCTTTTCTCATCCTCTATTTTTTTTTGCATATCTCTCTATTCTCTTGGTCACTACTTCTCCCTCCCATCCTCTCTCTCTCCCCATCTCTATATCTCTCCCACCTTCCCTCTTTACCTCTCTACCTCTCCCTCCTTGTCTAATTAATGAGCTCTCTCATCCCTCTAACTTTCTCACCCCTATCTCTCCCCCTATGTCTCACACCCCTCTCTTCCTAGGTTGTAGGTCTCTTTGTTTCATAGACGATTGTCGTTGCACCAAAAGATCGACCTATTAATGCCTAATACAAATGCCAGAGTAAATGAATCCATGGGAGATGGTTAAGACATGTCAAGAAACCAAGTGTCATTTTGCACATCATAATAAGACCAAGGGAACAAACCTTGCAACAATCCCCCCAACACAAGTGAGGGGTTCAAACCCGTGAACCTAGCTCTGATACCAATTATTGCATAGACAATTACTAATGCTTAAATTGGTGGTTGTCGTTGCACCAAAAGATCAACCTAGTTTAACAAGGTGTGCACCCTTGGTTTCATTGTGTTGTGTAGCACAACACTCAGGATTATGATATGGCTTAACCACCTCCCATAGATTCATTAACTCTAGTGATTGTATCAAGCATTAGCAAGTCAATCTTTTGGTGCAATGGTACCTGTCTATGAAAAAATTGGTATTAGAGCTTGGGTCACGAGTTTGAACCCCTTGCTTTTCTTGCAGGGATTTTTGCAAGGTGTGTTCCCTTGGTCTCATTATACAACACTTAGGTTTGTGACATGGATTAACCACCTCTCATGGATTCATGAAGTCTGGCAGTTGTATCGGGCATTAATAGGTCAATCTTTTGGTGCAACGACAACCGTCTATGCAACAATCTCACATCTATATCTCTCCCCTCTAGTTATTTTCCTCTCTCCCTGCCTCCTTATCACCCTTTCCCTCTTTGTAATCTTCTCTCTGCCCCTCACCTCTATACCTCTCCCCTCTCTAAGTACCTGAGTCCACTCCGTGTCACCCTTTCTATCCCTCCTTAGCCATCTCTTTTTCTTCATTCTTCTTTCTCCTCTTTTTTGTCCCTCCCCTCTCTACATAATCTCCTATTTATCTTCTCCTTCCCTATTTCTCTCACTCCCTCCATGTCTACCTCTCCATCCATCCCTTATTACTCTACACATATTTCACTTTCTCTCTCCCTATATTCTCTCTCTCTCACTAGTATAATTTGGCAAATAAACGACTACGTGACTAATACTTTTAGTCACAACTAAAGATGAATAAATTCTACTCATTTTTGGAAACACAACTATAAATGACTAAATAAATGACTAATTTGATCATCGTATATAAAAAACAACTAAATAATTAGTCACAGAAATAAAATTTAGACAATATGATATTAAAGTGGATAATTAAAAAATATTTAAAATTGAGGGAGTGGGTTGTATTATAACATATTATATTACAATACAATATATTATAATATAATATGATATTATATAATATATATTGTACTATATATATATTATATAATAATATATAATAATATTTATATTATATAATATTATATTTAATATTATAATATTATATAATAATATAATATAATATAATAATATAATATAATATTTATATTATAATATTAGTTTTATATTATAATATTATATTATATTATAATAGAAATATAATTTTTTTTTTAGACTGCAAGAACTGGTTGGGTATCCATCCCCCTATAAACTACAGTCTGCCTGGTAAAAAAAGTTCATGTGACCAATGATGCTGGCACGACATGCCCTCTGGTACCACGTGGATGGTGGGGAGACTAGACCTCATGACCGCTTGCCTACAATAAGATGCTTTAGCCAATCAAGCTAGGCCCACTGCCCCATAATATTATATAATAATATAATATTATAATATATTTAATAATAAGCGGGAGATTGAAATACATTTTGAAATCCTTTTAGTGGGAAACATAAAGATGAATTTAATTCATGATTAAATTCATAATAACACATTGACTTGTATGTCATGTGACAAAGAGCTTGCCCGCTAAAACCCTAAGGAGGAAAATACCTAAGTTGCAATCTTTATTGTGGAAACCAACATGAGGAAATGGAATGGAGGTGGTGACTGTATGCAATGGATTCAAGGGTTCTTGAAGAGGAAGGATGAAGTGTAACACCCCGTCACGAAACCCAGTGAACAACACAAAAAACACAAAATAACCGATATTTTATTTTTTTTAACATTTAATTACAACATGTAAACAATTCAACATATACATGAATATTTTTGGGGTTTGACAACAATGCTACCAAAAAAAATACAAGAAGTAAATAAATCATAGAACCATATACAAGAAACATATGAAGATGTCAAATCTTGATTACAATATCATAAAGAGGTTTAAGTTACAAGTTCAAGATACAACAAACGAGATTGTAACAAATCTTAATACAACCAAAATCATAATATAATAAAGCCTCATGCAATCATCATGAGTAAATACAATATAGAATATGAACATGTACAACTGTCTATCACGTTCATGAGCATGCCCAGCATCAAACTCCATGAACGAAGTGAATCCAGGAACCTATCAAGAGCAACCTCATCTCGAACTACATCACCTACAAGGGGAGCCAATGGAGCAATAGGCACATTCCTCCCAACCATGTGGTACTTGAAAGCCCACCCACCATGCTAGGAGATAGTATCAAGTCCTCAAGTCTCACAAACATCAAGATGATATAACATACATCACATGGCTGACATACACATGACCACATCACGACATCAAAACCATATGACAATAGACAAACTCCTAAAGGCATCAACATAACCAAGGTGACTCAACACATGAAAGCACGACATTTACAAGGATAAGTGTCATCACACAATTGATCTAGGTTACCCTAGTGAATCTTCCTAGATTACTTTCCCTCGTCCTTGGTTACCCTAGCAATTTCTACCGATTCTCGACCCCTAAACAAACCTATGTGGAATCAAAAAACTTTTCGAGAGGAAAAATTGATCAACTAAGCCATTCCAAGCCATATCAACTTACCCTTAATCTAAATGAGCATTAAGGTATGAGTTGAGGAAAAACAATTATCTGAGTTGTTAAATGATTACTATCCAACTCCTAATACTTTAATTTTAGCTTTCACTGGGTTATCTACTTTCGATAGGTTACCTTGGTAACCTCTTTAGGGTTCTAGCCTGTAACAAAAGCCACTCCTCCTATGTACAAAGTACACTACAAAAAAGGAACAATTTAGTCAACATGCACACAAAACTAAACCTCAAATATATATCACATGACATGATGAAAACATATTATTTCCAAAATCCATTAACAAGAAAACACAACGTGCATGGCTAATCTCATAATCTTGTCATGGCAAGGAACACAATAAACAATCATTCAAAGATATCCAAAACAAATTACTAACTTATGCCTATGGAAGAAAGTAAAAAGAATACAACACTAATATTCCCTTAATGGTAAATAAACAAAGTTTCCAAGAATAATTATCCTCAAATACATTATAAATACATCATACAATCATGTCAATACTTAATACATTAAGATGTCAAAATCATTATTTTTCTACATAATAATCTTTGCAACTCAACAAGAAATTTAAAGTTCAAAAGTTCAAAATTGACAAAAATTAAAATGTCTTATTTATTATTTCAAATTGATATTATAATCCTATGATCATTCTTGGAAAAGTAAGAAATTATTCTTAATATTAAAATTTACCATTCCAAATAATCCTATGGTATAAATATATATTTTTATAAAAATAGTATACCAAAACACAATAATAGTTTTCTATTAATGATGGAAGATAAAAAAAATCAATGCAAAGAGAAAATAAAATAAATAATATAAATACTGATTATAAACTCTATGTTTCCAATAATAGTGATATCAGTATTCTATTATGAAGGCATAGCCTAAAGATAGTTACAATCGAATTTTTACTAGAAATTAAGTACCAAATCAAACTTACCTTTTCATGCAACATTTATAGGTAAGAGTAACACTTAACCAATAAGATAATAATAATCCAACAAATAACATGATAAGAATTCAAATGATTTTGACAAGTATTGTATTGCCTTAATCCGCTAATTTGAAATACGTGTCTAAAGCAAGCTTACATAGGCATTCATGATATGTTTATTCTTCCGATACATATAGTCAATTGCGTGCTAAGAGAGAGAGAATAGGAGTTTAATCAAATGCAAGGAAACTACTATAACATCCACACAATATCTTCGGCAACATATTTCAATCTCATTGAATATTCATCTACCATAGTTTACTGAACTCATAAGCATGATAGCATGCATGTATCTACATGCGTTTCCCAGAAACTATAAATTACTAACGAGTGCAATCAAGGCGCGAATAAGGAGAGAACATAAGTAAATGCTATGACAGAAACTCGTGTAATAGAATCTCTCCAAAAAAGTGAACAATAGATTAATAAAGGGGTAGAATCGAGTATGGGCGGTTGAGAAACATCCTATAAGATTACAAACTTGGATAAATAATCCAATACACAAAGAGGAAGTGATGGTAATGATTTATATTTCGCAAGCATAAGGTATAATAAAGAACGACGTAGGCAATCCAAAAAACCAAGCTCATGCAGAGAGGAAAGATCTGACGTTCACAAATAGGATTTAGAATTTCAAGAATAAAAGTTATGAATTGAATGTAGCCGCTCCAGTCTTGATATAAATATAAAAAGAGAATACAACTAATCAGGATGATGCTGAAATCACCAAGGAGAATATACATGCAGAAAAGAGGAGACACGATGTCCGAGTAAGTCACAAGGTCTGACAGCAATTAAGAAATGGAGATCGACACAATGCTTTGATAAAGCCTGAGTTAATACTAGAAGCAACTTGCTATAAGCTAAATGCGAATTTATATGCATTCATGCATCACCCATCGCCATAGGAAACAAACGGTAAAAATAACTTTTAGAAGGAAAAATAATGACTCCAAGGGATGCATCGTCTAAGAATGCTAATCAATCTTACTGAAGAGATCGACTTATCATAGCTACACTCAGAAAAGATGAGATAAATGGGCATATATATAAATTTGCAAAACCCCTAAATGGAAGTGAAGGATGAAATGAATTTGAGAAAAAAAATCTTGCATAGTAATCATATGGGGAAAATACAAAGAGATCAGATGTCAATATAGAGTCACAAATAATCTATTTTAACTCTAGGAGTTCAAGTCTAAATTTCCATAAATTCTCATCTCTATTGTTTATTTTGAGGTTTAATCAAATTTGATCAATAGCGTTCTCATTTTATCTTATTTGCGTAGATTATATAGCATTCAAATTCAGCATAAGGAAAAGTAAATTCAATAACATCATTTGAATTCAAGAACAAAATGAAATACAAAATAAAACCTGGTGCACTTCTTGAAAATCCAACGAGTGGGGAAGCCAAACATAGAATATCATATCCAATTCGAGCAAAGCTTTGAGATTGAAATCTTCAATATTTTTCCAACCAAAACATAGAGAAATAGAAAGCTTCTTCTACAAAAATTCTTGCCATGAGCAAAAAAAATTACATAAAATGCCTTATCATTAATCTTCAATTAAATGCAATTCACAAAATTAATTGACTAACTACATGCATTCATAATTGAATGGACAGTTAAAACTGATTAATTGGACAAGTTAACAATCTTCTGACAATCAGTTCAAATTCACAAATATTTTGCAAAACTTATTGTAAACAAATCTTTTACAAAATATCTATATCAATAACATTTAATTTGCACAATCAAAAAGCAATAATATTAAATTAATATTCTATTTTGATAGTTTTAATTAATTAAGCCTTTAAATATTTAATCAAACATAATTATTTAATTCTAACATTGCAATTAAAATCACAATAGAATCAATACTTGCTAATTAAATCATTTAACTAATTTAAAATATTCAATCTCTAACATAACAAACATATAAACAACAAGATGAACTTGCAAATGACATGACAAAATGGACGGCAAACATAAACGGGTAACAAATAGGTACTCGTTCTATCAAGAACGATGGATTATAACGGAGGGCATGACACTATCTCCGATCAACATATTTCCATTGGGTCTTGGAATGCTCATACTTGACCAAGTAGGTGGAGTTGATTCCTATACCTGCAAGCTGCATCAAACAAAACTAGAAAACATAACAACATATATCGACAAATACACTATGAAGAAGAGTCACAATGTAGCAAGGTACTCACAAGGGAGTAATGCTACAGTGTCTCCTTCACTAGGATTGACATGAATCATAACATCGTAAACATAAAATATATCATCATGACATCATTAACACTTAGAAACAACATATACCATAACACACACGTGTCTATCATACTGTCATCATATGAATAAATAACCAAATGATCACAATGTGAAATGTATCATCTACAGAGTATACCAACCAACATAACATCAATGTCGTATATGAGATAATGTAATGTAGTATCAAAAGCAACTAAAAATCTAATAAAAAATCAAAGAAAACTGAAACAAGTAGTATCAACTCAAGGGACACTACATCCCCCCCTAGGATAAGGCTTACTCCTAGAAGCTTGCAAGTAAATAAGGATAAAGCTCCCTCATGTGTATTGCATCCTCCCAAGTAGCTGAAGCCTCATCACTAGGATCTCACTAGGTCCTCACCTGATGAACATCTTGACCCTTGAGGGAAAGACTCCTACACTGAAGAACTCCCATGGGCTCCAAATCTAGCTATCCATCCTCTACTTCTAATGCATTCCAATCGAGCACATGAGAAATGTCTAGATGATATGGCCTAACAAAAAACACATGGAATACATCATGAATTCATGACAAACAGGGCGGTAAAGCAACTCAATACACTACAGGACCAATCCTCTCTAGAATCTCAATTGGTGCAACGAAATGAGGTGTGAGCTTAGAGCCTTTTCCATAACAGATTAGACTCTTCCACAGATGCACCCAAAGAAATACCCTATCACCTACTGAAAACTAGTGATCCACTTGATGAGCATCATAATACTTCTTCTACATGCCATGTGCCACTACCAAATGTTCCCTAATACGATCAACCTATCACTCGATATCCCAAAGCATCTCAAGTCCAAGAATCACTATATCCTCAAGTCGATCCCAACTCAATAGAGTCTGGCATGGGCATCCATACAATGCCTGAAAAGGAGACATACCTATGGAACTATGATACTCATTATTATAGGAAAACTCCACCAGGTAGAGATAATCTTCACAACGCATCTACTGATCCATAACATACATCCTGAGAATATCCTCTAGAACTTGATGACCCTCTTAGTTTGTCTGTCAGTCTCGGGGTGATAAGCTAAACTGAAGTTCAATTAAGTACCTAAGGCAAGCTGCAACGATGTTGACAATGCTAATGTAAATACAAGATCTCTATCTAAAATGATTTTGTGTGGGATTCTGTGCAAATGAACAATATCCTCCATAAAGATATTTTACATGGATGAGGCATTATAGGATGAAAGAACCAGAGAGAAATGTGCTACCTTAGTCAACTTGTCAACAACAACCATGATAGCATCATGTCGACGAGATGACATAGGCAACCCAACAATAAAATCTACCAATATGATATCCCACTTCCACTCAGGAACAAGATGTGGCTACAACAATCCTGCAGGATGTTGGTGCTCAGCCTTAGCTCTCTGGCACTCAAGAAATCTCGAAACAAAATCAACGATGTCACGCTTTATCCCAGGCCAAAAGTAAATTGTCAAAGATTTTCATGCATCTTTTTGACACCAGGATGAGTTGAATAAGGTGCTCGATGTGCCTCTGACATAATCAAAGTGTGAAGAACATCTACAAGTGGCACATAGATACAACCCAAACGTCACAACAATATGAATCTACCCTCCAAGGGTCTATTTGATCCCAACTTTGTCTTCACCTCCTGATATAGTCTGTTTGTAGGAAGTGATGCCAAAATATGAATCCTGAAATCAACTCCAAGAGCTATGATAGAAAGCTTATGCCTTCGCGGACTAAGAGCGTCGACCACTAAATTCTCCTTCCCTTGAATAAATTTGACCTCAAAGTCATACTCACATAAGAAATCCATCATCCATCTCTGCCTAGCATTCAAATTAGGCTCTGTGAAAATGTATTGCAGACTACAGTGATCACTGTGAAGTTCAAAATGATGACCCAACAAGAAATGCCTCCACTGAACCAAAGCATGAACAACTGCAGCTAACTCCAAATCATGAGCAGGATAGTTTAGTTCATGATCCTTCAGTTTGTGAGACTCATAAGAAATCACACGTCCTTCTTGCATCAGATCAATTCTTAATCCCTCCAAAGACACATTAGTGCAAATAAAAAAGTCCTTAGTAGGGTCAGGAATGGCTAAGATAGGTGCACTCGTCAACTTTTCCTTGAGTATCTGAAAAAGCCAACTGACACTAATCTGACCAAATGAATTTCTTCCCTTTCCTCTGAAGATAAGTGATAGGATGAACAATCCTAGAAAACCCTTCAACAAACCGTCTGTAATACCTAGCAAGACCCATAAAACTATGCACCTTTGGTACATTGGTAGGCACAGGACAATCAATGATGGCTTGGATCTTCGAAGGATCCACTACAATACCCTCTCTAGAGATAACATGACAATGGTATTTCACCTCAGTTTGGAAAAACTCACATTTTGAAAAATTCACAAACAACTGGTTCTCCCTCAAGCACTACAATACCTGTCTCATATGCTCTTTGTGCTCCTTCATATCCCTCGAATAGATCAAAATATCATGAAGAAATAGACTAACAAAATCATCAATGTATGTGTGAAAGACACTATTCATCAAACTCATGAAAATGGATGGTGCATTCATTAACCCGAACGGTGCCACTGTGAAACTTGTAGTACTCGTAACAAGTCCGAAATGTCATTTTATGAATATCCGCTTTAGAAATGTGCAACTGATGGTAACCCGATTTTAGATCAATCTTAGAAAACACATTAGCTCCTTCGATTTGATAAGAGAGATCATTGATCCTAGGAAAAGGATTTTGATTCTTAACCATCACTTTGTTCAATTGATGATAATCAATGCACAACCTGAGAGATCCATCCTTCTTCTTCAAGAAGATGACAGGTTCTCCCCAAGGAGAAATAATTAGATGAATAAAACCCTTAGCCAAAAGCTCCTCCAACTACAAATGAATCTCTTCTAGTTCATGTGCGGTCATTATGTATGGAGCTCGAGATATAGGTTGCACTCCAAGAACCAGATCGATTCAAAAATCTATATGAAAATTTAGCGGCATACCATGAATATCATTGGGAGAAACATCTACGAATTCCCCAAGGATAGGGTAATCATAAAGAGATACCTCTTGACTCTCCCCTATCTCCAAGTCATTAACTATTGCTGCAAACAAGTGATAGCCCTGTCACATGCATCTCCTTAATTGCATAACAGATATTATCCACAAGAAGATGGGTCTCTACACACCGATTATCACAAATTCTACACCGAAATCATCTAAGAAACTTACCATCTTTCATTGACAATCAATCACTACACTAAGGGAATCCAACCAGTCCATACCCAAAACAATGTGATACGATCCAAGAGGTGTAACCCGAAGATCTACTAAGGTAGGTAGCGATCCAATCCTAAGTTCACAATTGTAGACAAGAGATTCTACTGCTACCTTCGCCCTAGAAGCCAATTCTACCTGCCACCTAATGCCTTGATTTACTACCATGACTCCACATCGCTCAACAATAGATGGATAAATAAATGAATCAGATGCTTCAGAATCAAAAAAGGATAGAAACACTAACACCTTGTAACTAACCTGAAGCCTCAAACACAGTATTCTGATGATCTTCCTGATGGTTATCCACCATAGAAAAAACTCTATGAGAATGACCTACATCTCCAACTATTAGTTCCAAAGTTGTGGGTTGCTGACCAAATCCTGATGTACCTCCCATCAGACACTGCCTCGCAATATGACCCTGCTAACCACATGAGAAACATCCAGTACCCTTTCCAAAACCTCTACCACCTGAAGGAGCATTTGATTGCTATAAAATGCCTCTACTAACCATAGACTGTGCACTGTATGTTGGCTAATCCTAACGGTTACTCTTATTATGCCACCAGTTACAGTTCTTCCTAGACTATGAATCGTTACTCAACTGAAATTGAGAACTCTTATTCTGCGGTGGGTAATGTTGTTGTTGCTACTGTCCACCCTTAGCGGGTGCCTATTGGTTCTGAGAGGAACGTCCTGTGTGAGTTGGACCACCATGCAGACCAAAACCTGTAGTAGTTGCACTTCCTATCTAAACACCTGTATGTCCACCTAAATCCATAGATAGATTCTCCTCCACAATTCGTGCCTTCTCCATGGCTACCTCCACTATCTTTGGCTCAAAGACTTTGAATCCTCCATTGATATGGGTGTTCAAGCCCTTAATGAAATGTTGTACCAACATAGCCCCATTTTCCATAAACCCTACATATTGTTTGAGCTCATAGAACCTATGCCCAAACTACTCATCTGAAATAGCCATCTAGCGCAAATCATGGAACTCATTTGCACAACACTATCTCCAATGCTATGATAAGAAACACACTTTGAAACACTCCAAGAACATATCCCATGATATAGATCCAATCTCCAAGTGAAGCTTCTTCTCCTCCAATCACCACCATGTAGAGGCGAAGCCTCTAAGATGCATAATGGTGCATCTAGCCCTAGTGTTTCTACCATAAGGATGCATAGAAAAATACCATCCCAAATCTAACAACCAAGTTTCTACTTCTAAACCACCCCTAGTACCGTCAAATGTAGGAGGGCGTGCCCTCAACAAATATCTCATATGTCCTACAGCAATGGCATCCTAATCCATAATCTCCACAACCCTCCTAGGTGATCTTTCTCACTCTCTCTCCACTTCTCGATCAACCTCTTGTCTTAGACCAAGGAGAGTAAGAACATGCTCAAGTAAAGGACATAACAGAACTCCCTCTGAACTTGACTGAATAGGATTATATTCCTGATTCATCGAATTAACCTGAGGATCCAATTGCTCAACTTGCAAACTCTGCGGAGGGGTAAATTTTCAATTAGCCACACGACCACCACCTCTACCTCTACCACGAACCCTACCACAATGCCTAGTTATGGTCCTACACAAAACTAATAATGAGTCTCAATTTAAAAATGCAATGACAACAAGAAAAAAAATAGTACATAATCTAACATCTAGGACAACCTAATCAACTCACAAGAACTAGAGTACCCAGTGTTAGAACCTTGTGCTATGATACCAAGATGTAATAAACCATCATGGAACCCAGTGAACAACACAAAAATCACAAAATAATTGAATGAATTTTTTTAAACATTTAATTACAACATGTAAACAAAAAAACATACACACGGATGTTCTCGGGGTGCCACAACAACACTACTAAAACAAATACAAGAAGTAAACACATCATAGAACCATATACAAGAAACATATGAATATGTTAAATCCTGATTACAATATCATAAAGAGGTTTAAGTTACAAGTTCAAGATACAACAAATGAGATTGTAACAAATCTCGATACAACCAGAATCATAATACAATAAAGCCTCTTGTAATCATCATGAGTGAATACAATATAGAAGAGGAACATGTACAAGTTTTTTTCACATTCAAGAGCACACTCAACGTCAAAATCCATAAATGAAGTGAATCCAAGAACCTGTCAAGAGCAAACTCATCTTGAACTGCATCACCTGCAAGGGGACCTAATGGAGGAAAAGGAAATTTCCTCCCAACCATGTGGTACTTGAAAGCCCCCCCCGCCCATGCTAGGAGATAGTATCAGGTCTTCAAGTCTAACAAACATGAAGATGACAAAACATACATCACATGGCTGACATACACATGACCACATCATGACATCAAAACCATATGACAATACACAAACTCCTAAAGGCATCAACATAACCAAGGTGACTCAACACATCAAAGAACACCATGTACAAGGATAAGTGCCATCACATAGTCGATCTAGGTTACCCTAGTGAATATTCATAGATTAAGAGTGATCCCACAATAATGGGTAACACTTTTTAGCCAAACTTGACAGTGAAATCAACATTTTTCACCAGATCTTCACTTTTTTACACCTATAGAAGCTAAACCATTAAGAATTTGAAGATGAAGAAAACTAGTGATTTTTGATATTTTGTGTGTAGATTCTAATTATATTTGAAAAAATAAATTAAAAAATAAATTTTGAATCCTTTTATGTAATTTTTATTAACTTATTTTTTCTACTAAACATCATTTTCAAAAAGTGATGTTTACTTTTAGCTGCATAAATTTTTTTATAGAAAGGATAAAACTCTATTTTTTAAAATACACTTTTTTAACACCAATATCTAGTGGATGAATATTTTTTATTTATTTTCTGTTGCATATATATTTTTTAATTAATTTTCTAAGTCAGAGTAATTATAATTTGGATATATTATACTTTCAGTTGCATAACTTGTTTTGTATGCATTTGAATTAACTTATTCTTTTTTTGTTGGAAGAAGGACATCAATAGCTAGTGTACATGTATCTTTTAGAATATTTTTTTTCTCTCTTTTCCTATTTTTCCATATGTGTGAAACAAATACCTCGATGTTCATTAAAAAACCTACATTCACAAGAAATAAAAAATAAATATAATAAAAAAATTAAATATATTTAAAATTATACTTTTTGGGAAGCTTATAATAAGGACTATATGTTTAAAAAATATAAATTTTAAATGAATTAATTTGATCCCCTAAATGGTAAATCAAAAGTGGTTTTTATCAGTGTTTTGATAGTTGTAGAGGAGACTCTATTACGGGTATGGTTTAAAACTAGCAGGTTTCTATCTAAGGGGGTTTGATATAAGTGTGTTTGATCAAACCCTCTTCAATGAAAATCCTTTGAATGGAACCTTTTTAAGGCTTAAATCATTATATTTTCTAAAAATATGTGATTTCAACAAAAATCAGGATGTCCCAAAAAGTGTAACCCATTATTGTGGCAGCACCCTTACTAGCCCTCATCCCGAGTTACCTTGGCAATCTCTACCGATTCCTAGCCCTTAAATGAACTTATGTGGAACCAAAACACTTTTAGAGAGAACAAAGCGATCGACTAAGCCATTCTAGGCCATCTCAACTTACCCTTAATCTAAACGAGCATTAAGGTATGAGGCGAGAAAAAAGAGTTATTTGAGTTGTTAAATGATTACTACCCAACCCCTAATACTTTCAGTTTAGTTTTAACTGGGTTATCTACTTTTGATAGGTTACTTTGGTAACCTCTTTAGGGTTTTGACCCCTAATGAAAGCCACTCTTCCTATGTACAAATCATACTATAGATAAAGACTAGTTTAGCCAACATGTATGCAAAATAAAACCTTGAATATATATCACATGACATGATGAAAACATATTATTTCCAAATGCCATTAACAAGAAAAAACAACGTGCATGGCTAATCTAATAATCTAGTCATGGCAAGGAACACAATAAAAATTCATTTAAATATCTCCAAAACTAATTATTGTATGAGCATGAATTTTTACCCCTAACGCAAATTTCATTTTTACCAGTTTTCACATTCTCCTTCAGAATATTCAATCCCTCATCCATTCTCAAAAGTTTGCATGGAGTTTGGAAAGATATTGAATCCATACCTTCACATTTTCTCCACCATTTTCAAGCATTCACAAGCTTTGTAGCAGCACCCTTCACTCCATTGCAGCAATCCATTGCTCCAACAGGGTGAGCACAGGACACACACCACGACAACAGAGGCTTGAGTCCCTTTCGTTCTCTCCTCCACAAGCCTTGAGTGCTTTGAACAGAGGTGGTAAGATCATCTAATCTCTCCTATTGTTTTCAGTTGAGTAAGCACATATTGCTTGTAGTGTTTTGTGTTTATGTAGGTTTTATCTCCTTCCTTTATCTTTATTCCTATCATTCGAAACTTGGTTTTTCGTGGAGGTGGAAACACCAAGATGGGGGTCTGACTAAGGAAGGCCCCTATACAACCCCAACAAATTCTCCCTTTACTATTTTTAGGTGGAGAGAGTTTGAAGAAAGCTGGTGAGGAAGATATTCTACAAGATCATCTTCATCACCCTCTCGGTAATATACCTCTTTTATCACTTCTGTATTTTATTTTCTCTCATCTTCGTCTCATTATTTTCTTCTTGAAACTGTTAGACTCAACTATCAATCCTTTCTCAGGATTCCAACCTCATCTTTTTGGTTCTTTACTCATACAAACGCTAGCGTGTCATGCTGTCGTCCCATAACTATACTTCTATCCTCAGAAAAAGAGCTACCTGAGATGTAGAGTTGACCTTGGAAAGAGACTCATCTAGTCTCCCTTCAACTCTCAGGATTGTAGAGTGGTTGAAGGACACATAGTCTTCACCATTCTCAT
Organism: Sequoiadendron giganteum; assembly: GCA_007115665.2. Lineage (NCBI taxonomy): Eukaryota > Viridiplantae > Streptophyta > Pinopsida > Cupressales > Cupressaceae > Sequoiadendron > Sequoiadendron giganteum. The sequence continues at coordinate 693,208,147 of CM021102.1, forward strand.
CACTTCCATCCTAACATTCCTTCGAACTGAGGTAAGTTAGGGCAGCTTTTCTGCTTTTAGCCTTTCATGACTTGGGGCCTTGTAGTGGTTGGCCCCCCTCTATTACATTTTTGGTGAACCTGACATGAACCAACGTCTATCCATTTTTCAACATCTTGAAGTTTTTCTCATATACCTCTTGGTCAGCGTACCCTGGTGTGGTGTGAAATTTTATGAGCTTCACGACCCAGTCTATGACCTCTGGGCATATTAATAGAAGAATTATAAAACACCTTCTGATGGACAAGATGAAGGTCTCCTCTAGCTTTTCTACTGGCCTTTTCTCTGGTTCTACAGTTGGGATGTCCGCATAGGAGCACGTACCATTAGGCAAACCTAGGTTTCTTGATGAAACTGATCATGTCCCTACTCCTCCTACATTACCAACCTATTCATCCATAGATGAGCATGATTTCATCTATATCCCTTGTGAGTATGTCGTTAGTCTTGATAAAGGGTTAGGTGCATTGGAAAATCACCTGGAATGCAACTCAAAGTTTGCTAGGGCTGCTAAGGTGATCAGTGAAATAAGATACATGGTGGAAAAGGATCGGACATGTGTAGAACTCTTGGCTAGTTTTGTTGGTCTAGCCAAAGCATGTGCCCCCTTGAGCCTTCAGCACATGATATGATGTGGCCTCTTTGAGGAACACGAGAGGTAGCTAGGAATGTCGATGCCTCCTATATCCGTGTATATAGCTGACATGGTCCCCTCGGTCAATAATCCCTCTAATTTCAAAAGTTTGGAGACTATCAAAGTAAACAAGAACCCTTTGGGTTTCCACTTCACCCCTTCTCTCACCTCCAATGGTGGAGGATTCAGTGGAATGATTGGTAGAGGCTTTGGTAGTGGAAACTTTGGAAGTGAGGGTGGAATTGGTGGAGGTAGTACCAATAGAAATCATGGTGATGGCTTTGGCTCTAGCGGTGGCTCCGGTTGAAGTCACACCGGTGGTGGTGGAATTGGTGGTGACTTTGGAAGTGGTCACAGTGGTGGCACTGGTGGAGGTCACACCGGTGGTGGCAGTATTGGTGGCGGTTCTAGTGGTAGTCACGGTAGTGGCTCTAGTGGTTGTTATAGTGGTCCTATGTCTTCTAATGATCTTATTATGAATACCCTTCTTTAGAATATGGGGAAGATGTAGAACCTGCTGGAAAACCTTTCCCAGGCTTTAGCCTAGCCTATCTTCAAGCCCTTCTTCCAACATAACCAATTTTCGGTTGCAATCCTAAACACTCATTTCCCACAAGGGATGGAGTTTACAAAATTTGAGAAATATGGTGGTAAGCAAGACCCATAGACACATGTGTCCACCTTTAATTCCTTTTGCATAGAATTTTTCCATCATGATGTGTTGATGGCCAAACTATTTCCCCAATCCTTTAAAGATACAACAATGGATTGGTATTGTTCTTTGCCTGATAATTCCATCTTCACATTTGATCAACTTGTGAATCAGTTCTTGTGATAGTTCCAAGCCAACATTGGACCAAAGATGACCTTCTTAGACCTTGTTAGATGTAAACAAGGGGACAATGAAAATATTACAGACTTTATAGCACAGTACCAAGCATTCTTCTCACAAATATCGTATCTGTTACCCGATTCCGATGTACAAAAGGTCTTCATAGGGAACTTACAAAGGTCTTGGCAAAATATGTTCGCCCTCATGAAGTATCCTTCTTTTGCACACTTGTGTGTAGCTCTACGAGAGTACCAACAAATCGTGGCTCAGTTCAGGGGTCCTCCCTCACGCTCCCATTCTAAAGGAAGATCTATCATATTGATCTCGGGAAGAGGTAAAAATGTTGCGAATGTAGTAGCCATTGTGGATAACAACAGCCTTAGATGGGACCAAAAGTTTACGAAGCTATCAGAACCTTATTCTTCCATCTTGCAAAAGTTGGTGAAGGATAATATCCTTACCCTACCACCTCCTAACCAGTTAGAGAACCATACCCTAGTTGGTATGAAGAAAATACTTATTATGAGTACCATTGAGTTAATGGGCACGATATCGAACGTTGTATGTGCCTGCATCATGAGATACATGTATGGTAGTATCTGTCTTGATGGAGGAAAACAAAGCATGAATAAATCAATGGTGAAAGCTAATAGTGAATTGTAGATATACATAGACTTGTTTCCATCACATTCTGCTAACATGATTATCAATCCTGTTGATTCTACTTCTCACCCAGAGGCGTATGCTAACATGGTTACTGTTACTCCCTATCGTCATCTTGTGACCAGCTCACTGAATGTGACATTTACTTCGTAAGACATTCCAACAAATAGAAAGCCTTCTCCACTTTATATTCTCACTCGCCTCAATGGTAACATTGTGACAAGGACTTGGTTGACCCTACGAATAGATTGAATGTCATCACAGAGGAGACACTACTCTTAAACTCCCTACAGAGGGAGGAATATGACAAAATAAAGTCCATCATCCTCACACATGATGTAATTTCTCTTAAACCTTATGGATCAAGAATGTTGTCCATTCTAGTTGGACCTAGGAGTGTAGACATGGTCTTTGATGTCATCCCTAAGTTGGACCTATTTAGAGTGAAGCTAGGCCTACCTTGGCTAGCTTCCATGAATGGGATCACCTTCGTGATTCATAAGTTCCTTAAGTTTTCCCAAGAAGGTGTCGTGCATGTAGTGCATGACATGGATATTAGCCTGTGGTATCCTATGGAGGATATTTGTTGGATCACTTTTGGCCCACTCCTGTCAGTCTACTCCCACAAAGAATGGACCTACTTTACATGAATTATGTGAAGTTTAAAACTGGGGGCAAGGGATAGCCGAAGTTGACCCTTCCTATAGCTAAGCTGCTAGCTACCTCCTCCTCTTGAAAAGGAAAGGAGAAGCTCACTCCCTCTTGAGCTAACTCATCTACTCGCCTCTCTTAGGAGGAGTACTAAATGAAAAATCCTGGGTTCTACCAGCTAAGTCTGATGATGCCTCCTTGGTGAAAGCCCAAGGTCAGGATATCAAATCTCCCTAATGGGCCCCCAGGACCCTGGTATTATTTATACGATAGAAGAAAAGGCTCATGGAGACAGTTCACCCCTTGACCTATTCCTATTCGCTTGAACAGGAAAGGATCCACCTCTAAGGTGGTATAGTCAACACCTCCTGCCATTTCTGAGCTTGCCCCTCCTTATCCCATTCAGGTGTTTTTCTTTCCACTAGAAATAATCATGGAGGACACTCCCATAGCTAGGCAGGATCCTTTTGTCCCTCCATAATTTTTGGCTTCTGGTTTGAAGAGTTGTAGAAACCACCTTACGTGCGAGCGTAAGCATTGGTGAAAATCTCTCCTAGTCGAGTGAGCCTCCTTATAGAAGGAGGAGGAGAAGACCACATGTCCTATTGTGTCCTCCTCTTTCCATCCTTCCATCTTTGAATCTCTTTCCACTTCTTCCGTGAGTGCACATGCACCTAGAAGGGTGCAAGTGTTCATCGCTCCTTCGACGGAGCCGCCCTTGTTGAACTCCATCTTGGATGTCTCACCTTTCCCAAATGTCATGGACATGGTGAATACTTTGGCTATTTCCACTACTGTTCTTTCCTCTTCTCCCTTGACCCTCCTTGTTTCATCTATGGGGAGTTCACCTCCTCCGATAAAGAAAAAGGTAGAGCATGGCCCCTCTAGCAATGGGGGACATAAGAAGAGTCCACCTTCTCTGAAATGTGGCCCCAAATTGACTTTTTTTATCCTAGTAACAGAACTAGTCCTAACCTCCCCTGAGTTTGTCATCGCTCCCAAATCTCTAGGTGAGCCTAGTAGTGAACTTCGGGTGTGAATTCCTCTATCCACGGAGGTGAAACATGGAACTCCCATTAAATACATGTTTAACTTGGTAGATGAAGTTTTGAACTTGTTAGTGATCTTTGCTAGGTTGATGACCCTAGACCCACAAGAGCTAAGCAACATAGACCTTACCAGTCCCTTTACTTTGGCCCTTGTTGCGGGAGGATCATAAGCTCCTCCTCATAACATTACATCATTGAAGGCTCATCATCCTTCCTACAATGATCTGGAGTGGGAAGCTAACGACCTCTTGGTTGACTAGTGTTAGCGGGAGACCCTCTTCTTAATCTTTATATTAGATATGTGTGCATTTCATGACATGTGTTCCCACATGATCGTGCTACATGTGCCTAGATGATCCTCATCACCCCTATTGGTGCTTGGATACATGTGTGGTGTTTGTGTTCTAAACCTTCCTCTATATGTGTCATCATTCTTCCATGTTTGTGATTGACTTTCGATAAATTGGGGATGATGCAATGCGTCAAGAGCATTTAGTCCTCCTTCCATGTTGACCCAATTTTTATTTTACTTTGTCTTTCATACATTCTTCCTGATCTAGTTGGGGATTGATGATCTTTCGCCTCTTACCGTGGTTACCTAATATATATAAATAAAGGTAGATCTAACCCCACATAACCAGATCCCCTTGTGCCCTTTGTGTGTGATCTATTTTCTTTACTTTTCTCTTTATCTTTCTCTCGTCTATGCTTGAGTTGTCCCTTTCATGTGTGATAATGCCTCTTCTACATTACTTGGTCTTTAGAAAATGCATTCATTTCCAAATAAATCTTTTCTCGAAGACCCTTCACACACTTCTTTGTTAGAATTGCATTCTCAACTTGGAACCCTAATGAAATGCATTTCCTTCATCATGGGTTCATAAAGAAAGGACATGGAAACCCTCCTCTGAAGTAGGAACTGTCTTAGTCTTCCCCTTGCATGAGCACATCTCTTTCCTTTCAAATTCCTTGATGAAGTGAACATCTTTCGAGATGATGAATTGATGATGAATTGATTCGAGAAGGAAAATATTAAGCTTTTGAAAAGTATGTCCCTTGAGTGGAACCCTTCCTTTCATGCCAAGTTCCCAAGGGGCCCCTTCAAAAAACTTTCAAACAAGTTCTATGGTGTCTATCTTCGGGGCAGCCCGACTAGCCTGACTTCATGTCTCGACGTCTAGTCTGGGGGCAGCCCAACTAGACCATCTTCACATCCTTACATATAGCTTGGGGGCAACCCGACTAAACTTTACCTTTCAAATAGCGCATTCCTTTGAGTGGACCCTCCTTCCTTTTGAAGGGTTTCTGAGGGAGGCCTTTGAAAGTCTTACAACTTAGCGATGGTCTACGTGACAGTCCATTCACTGGCCTGCGTGCCCGCTTCTTCATGTGCTATATTTGTGGGTAAACATGTTGCCACCTCTAACTTTGTGGAGCCCCCTTTACTTGGTCTCCCTCATGTGAGATTTCTTGGGGGATACCTCCTTGCAAGTATGTGGGTCTATAAGGTGCTTTTCTTGGTCTCCCTCATGTGAGAGTTCTTGTGGGATACCTTCCTTATAGGTCTATGGGTCTGTAAGGTGCTTTTCCTAGTTTCCTTCATGTGAGAGTTCTTAAAGGATACCCCCCTTGTAGGACCGTGAGCCTGTGAGGAAATTTCATACTTCAAATTTGTGATTCTGCGAAACTATGAAGTCCTCCCCTGCACTTTCGAGTTCGCTAGACTGTTCTCTACTTCCTCGTCAATTCAAGTATACATCTCTTACTCTGTTACTTTATTACTACTCTACTTTAATGAAGCACTCATCAGTACTCATGCTTGCTAAAGTGGGGGAAAAATATATGAGCGTGAATTTGCACCCCTAACACAAATTCCCTTTTTAGCCCCTTAAACTTTAGAAAACAGAAAGCAGAGGCTTAATTCTACTTAAGCCTATTGTTCGCATTCCACTTGGCACCTTGTTTGTGTGTCGGTGGGGGCATTTCTATTGGGGATGCCTGCACGATACACATATGTTTGCATGATACTCTCACATCCCTGGTAGATTCCTATGGCTGGAAACAACATAAGCATTACATTTTTTATTAGAAGTCGAAGAGTAACGTCCCTCTTTAGCTGGTCAACCGGAATATGGCCATTTTTCACATTCTCCTTCATAATATTCACTCTCTCATTCATTCATAGAAGTTTGGATAGAGTTTGGAAAGACATTGAATCCATACCTTCACATTTTATTCACAATTTTCAAGCATTCACAAGCTTTGTAGTAGCACCCTTCACTCCATTGCAGCAATCCACTACTCCATCACTTCAATAGGGTGAGCACAAGATAGACACCATGGCAACAAAGGCTTGAGTCCCTCTCGTTCTCTCCTCCACAAGCATTGAGTGCTTTGGATGGAGGCGGTAAGCTCCTCTAATCTTTCTTATTGTTTTTGGTTGAGTAATCACATATTGCTTGTAGTTCCTTTCTTTATCTTTATTCCTATCATTCCAAACTTGGTTTTCCATGGAGGTAGAAACACCAAGACGGGGGTCTGACTAAGGCAGGCTCCTATATAGCCCCAAAAATTTCTCCCTTTACTATGTGTAGGTGGAGAGATTTTCAAGAAATCTAGCAAGGAGGATATTCTATGAGATCATTTTTGTCACCCTCTCAATAATATACCTCTTTTATCACTTCTATGTTTACTTTTCTCTTTTCTTAGTCTCATTCTTTTCTTCCCAAAACTATTAGACTCGACTATCAGTCCTTTCTCGAGATTCCAACCTCGTCTTTCTAGTTCTTTGGTTGTACAAATGCCAATGCACCTGTGAGACGACAACATGATCTGTGAGATGCCAGTGCACCATGCTGTCATCCCAAAACTGTGCTTCTATCCTCAGACAAAGAGCTACCTAAGACGCAGAGTTGACCCTGAAAAGTGACTCATCTAGTCTCCCTTCAACTCTCAGGATTGCAGAATGATTGAATGACACATAGTCTTCACCATTCTCATCCCTTCCATCCTAACCTTCCTTCGAACTGAGGTAAGTTAGGGAAGCCTTTCCGCTCTTGGACTTTCATGACCTAGGGCCTTGCAGTGGTTGGTCCCACTCTCTTACAATTACTAACTTAAGCATCTAGGAGAAATTAAAAAGAATACAACACTAATATTCCCTTAATGGTAAATAAACAAAGTTTCCAAGCATAATTATCCTCAAATGCATTATAAATACATCATAAAATCATGTTAATACTTAATACATTAAGATGTTGAAATCATTATTTTTCTACATAATAATCTTTCCATCTCAACAAGAAATTTAAAGTTTGAAAGTCCAAAATTGACAAAAACTAAAATGCAATATTTATTATTTCAAATTAACTTTATACTCCTATGATCATTCTTGGAAAAGTAAGAAATAATTATTAATATTAAAATTTACCACTCCAAATAATTCTACGGTATAAATATATGTTTTTATAATTACAGTATACCAAAACACAATAATAGTTTTCTACTAATGATGGAAGATAAACAAATATCAATGCAAAGAACAAATAAAATAAATAATATAAATACCGATTTCAAATACATGTCTCAAGAAAACTTACATAGGCATTCATGATATGTTTATTCTTTCGATACATACAGTCAACTACGTGCTAAGAGAGAGAGAACAAGAGTTTAATCAAAGACAAGGAAACTACTATAATAGCTGCACAATATCTTCGACAACAGATTTCAATCTCATTGAATATGAACATCTGCCATAGTTTATTTAACTCGTAGGCATGATAACATGCATGTATTTACATGCATAAATCCTAGAATCTATAAATTACTAACACTTGCAATCAAGGCATGAATAAGGAGAGAAAAGAAGTAAATGCTATGACAAAAACTCGTGTAATAGAATCTCTCCAAAAAGGTGAACAATAGATTAATAAAGGGGTAGACTCGAGTATGGGCAGCTAAGAAACATCCTATAAGATTACAAACTTAGATAAATAATTCAACACACAAAGAGGAAGCGATGGAAATGATTTCTACTCCGCAAGCATAAGGTATAATAAAGAACCGCGTAGTCAATCCTCAAACCAAGCTCATGTGGAGAGGAAAGATTCGGCATTCACAAACAAGATTCAAAATTTTAGGAATAGTTATGAATCGAATGTAGCTGATCCAGTCTTGATATAAATATAAAAAGAGATAATACAACTGATTAGGATGATGCGAAAATCAGAAAGGAGAATATACATGCATAAAAGAGGAGACAAAACATTCTAAGAAGTCACAAGGTTTGACATGAATTAAGACATGGAGATCGACACAATGCTTTGATAAAGCCCAAGTTAAAACTGGAAGCAACTTTCTATAAGATAAAAGTGAATTTATATGTAGTCACACATCACCCATCGCCACAGGAAATAAACGGTGAAAATAAATTTTAGAAGGAAAAATAATGACTCCAAGGGACACATCAACCAAGTATGCTAATCAATCTTATTGAAGAGACCAGTTGATCATAACTATCCTTAGTAAAGATGAGATAAATGGGAATAGATATAAATTTGTAAAACCCCTAAATGGAAGTGAAGGATGAAACGAATTTTAGAAAACAAATCTTGTATAGTAATCATATGGGGAAAATATGAGGAGATCAGATGTCGACATGGAGTCACATATAATCTATTTTAACTTTGGGAGTTCAGGTCTAAATCTCCATAAATTCTCATCTCTCTATTGTTTATTTTTGGGTTTAATCAAATTTGATCAATAAAATTCTCATTTTCTATTGTTTGTGCAAATTATACAACATTCAAATTCAGCATAAGGAAAATTAAATTCAATAACGTCATTTGAATTCAAGAACAAAAAAAAATATAGAAGAAAACTTGGTGCACTTCTTCAAAATCTGATGAGTGGGGAAACCAAACATAGAATATCAGATCCAATCTAAGAAAAGCCTTGAGATTCACAATCTTCAATATGTTTCCAACCAAAACGTAGAGAAACAAAAAATATTCTTCCCCAAAAATTCTTACCGTGAAACAACTTTTTGCCAAAAAAACCAATTTTCGTGAGCAAAGAAAATTACATAACATGCCTTATCATTAATCTTCAATTAAATGCAATTAGCAAAGCTTGGCTGACTAACCACATGCACTCATAATTGAATGGACAGTTAAAATTTATTAATTGGACAAGTTAACAATCTTCTAACAATCCGTTTATATTCACAAATATTTTGCAAAACTTATTAAAAACAACTCTTTTACAAAATATCTATTTCAATAACATTTAATTTGTACAATAAAAAAGCAATAGTATTAAATTAATATTTTATTTTGATAGTTTTAATTAATTAAACCTTTAAACATTTAATCAAACCTTTAATTTATATTGTAATCAAACATAATTATTTAATTCTAACATTGCAATTAAAATCACAATAGAATCAATACTTGATAATTAAATCATTTAACTAATTTAAACAAGTCAATCTCTCACATAAAAAACATACGAACGACATGATGAACTTAAAAATGACATGACAAAATAGATGACAAACATAAATGGATAACAAATAGGTAGTCATTCTATCAAGAATGATGACTTATGATAGAGGGCCTGCCACTATCTGCAATCAACATATTTCCATTGGGTCTTGGCATGCTTAGACTTGACCAAGCAAGTTGAGTTGATGCCTGTACCTACAAGCTACATCAAACGAAACTTTCAAACATGAAAATTACATATATCAACAAACATACCATGAAGAAGAGTCACAACATAGCAAGGTACTCACGAGTGAGTAATGCTACACTATATCCTTCACAAGGATTGACATGCATCATAATATTGTAAACATCAAATATATCATAATGACATCATTAACACTTAGAAATAACATATACCATAACACACACATGTTTATCATACTGTCATGATATGAAAATAACTAGATGATCACAATGTCAAATTAATCATCTACAAAGTATACCAACCAACATAACATCAATGTCATATATGAGATAATGTAATGTAGTATCAAAAGAAACTAAATGACTAACAAATGATCAAAGCAAACTGAAACAAATAGTATCAATTGGAGGGACACTACATGAAGGTTGGAGGTGGTGGCCAAGTGTTCGCAATTCTTCAAACTTTAGGAAGCTAAGAGCATTTGCCTCTATAGACGGGTGAATGGTTTGTTCATCGATTTGATTCATTTTATTGGATTTTAAATTGTTGCAACCCCTATATTTTTTTCTTTTTGTTACTACATTGGGTGGCTTGAAGGGGCAGCTAGCCCTGTATACATACTATGTAGGGTAAAGGAATTCATAATGTTAAAACTTGAATGTGCTCATTATTAGGATCTTGGCCGTAATTTTCATTTTAATAAACATACTCTATAACCCTCATTGAAACCTTATTTTCGGGTTGTAGATCGCCAAATTGGAGAAGTAAAAGGTGAATACTAGTGAGGAAGAGTTTGAAGGAGCCGAAACCAATAGTGGCAAGGAAAGCAACAAAAAATAACTACATTATCAATTGTAAAAGAATGGGTAAAGAATTCCATAATGTAAAAACCTAAATGTGCTCATTATTAGATCTTGGTCATAATTTCATTTTAATAAACATACTCTAAAACCCTTGTTGGAACCTTGTTTTTAGGTTGCAACTCACCATATTAGAGAATTGTAAGGTGAATACTAGTGAGGAAGAATTTGAAGGAGCCAAAACCAATAGCGGGGGGGAAAGCACCAAAAAATGGCTTCATTATTGGTTGCAAAAAATGGGTAAAGGATGTCATAATGTAAAAACCTAAATGTGCTCATTATTAGATCTTGGTTGTAATTTCATTTTAATAAACATGCTCTAAAACCCTCATTGAAACCTTATTTTTAGGCTGCAGCTCACCAAATTGGAGAGGTGAAAGTTGAATACTAGTGAGGAAATAAACCTCTACTGGATTATTTTCCTTTTGCCCCATCACACTACTTACCAGATTTCAGATTTGATTTTACTTAAATACTACTTTCAAGATTTTTTACTGATTGGAATTGCCTTTTTTTTTCATCTTAAATACTGCTTTACAACTTTTTTACTGATTATAATTGCTCTTCATTGTCTACAAACAAGAATAGATCTGAATGGTGAGTTTATTTGCTCCAAATTTTTTTGGTTCACCATTGAATAGCTATCAGTTTGCATAAGAAAAAATAAAATAATATTCAATGTATATTTGCAGGCCCTATGTTTTATAAAGGACTATACCATTTTTTTTACTAGTAAAATCCCAAGGCAACTTTATGGGGCAATATCATATGAGAGCATGTAGTTTCAAAGGACCTTATCAATTTGGAATCCCTAGAAACTGCAATTTTTCTAAGCAAGTGGTATGATATAAAGGGCTTGTGGTCCAGATCTACTGCCATTTTGTTGAGGGACATCACTTATATGTTTTGACTTGCCAGTGAGGCTATAACCAGTGAGGTTTTTCTTTGCTAGTGAGGCAGTTGTCAGTGAGACATTGAATGTAACCAATTGGGTTTGATTTTCCAATTGTTGTGCCTATAGCACACACGCCCTGTTTCTGACTGAGGACCCCCTCTTCCCGTTTTTCCTTTGTTAGGTCGGTTTTCCCTTTCCTCATTTTGCATGCCCTTATTTTTGAGCCTAAGTTGATCACATGCCTTAAAATTTCCAAATATACCTTGACCAAAATCATCTACCTAAATTTCATCAAGTTTCATGCCTTTGCAAAAATCCTCTTGTGGGTTGTCATCCATTAGAAGTCATCTTCACCTTTTTTGCTTGCAGGTCCAAAGTTGTGGGTCTCCTTGGGTGGGTTGTTGTCCTTGTTCCACCATTATTTTAATAATTCATGCCATGTACACTTGCATTGTGGGTTCCACGTTCATTTTCTCTGCTTAAGTCTTTTTTAGACGCTCGTTGTGATATGGGTTTTTGCATATCCACCTACTCCTGCCCTACCGTACCTACAATCAATGTTAGCATTAATGATGGTTTAATCTATAAATAGATCACTTTGAGTTGTCATTTTCATTGACCATTTTCAAAATTCAAAGGGTGAACTACATTATTTCATGTGCAGAAGATTCAAGGGCTCCATCAGTAGCTATCTCTTTCATTCATGCGACCTACGGTATGCATTTGGTTTTCCTTCATTATTTATCATTAGCAAAGCTATCAATAGGTTGTTTGTTAGGGTTTAAATTAAGTAAAGAATCATGGATTTAAGTTTAAATAGTAATAACTAGTTCCTGAGTCTAACACCCTCGTTTTCTTTACACAGAATGGCCCATGAGGAAATGCACATAGAAAATACTGTGTATAATGGCGAGCTAACAATGACATTTCTTACCTTTAGCCCTACATTCAAAAACTATGTCAAAATGAAGCTAACACTCATAGTGCCTCAAAGCCCTTGTGTACCCTCATGTAGGAATCCACTTGCCCATCACTACTAAGAAACAACTAGCCTAACACCACATTCCACCTCAAATTCCACACGATGTCATCGATGCCCATGTGGAATGATCAAAACTCCAAATTCAACTCCCTTGCAGGCCCACCCTTATGGGTTGATGCCATCAGAGGGTTGCCTCCCCTCGACCATTGCTCAATGATAAGTCGTGCGAGGCACCCCACCTTGCCAATTCCATCATCTATTGTCATCGTTAATGAACCAAACCCAAATGTGCCACAAACTAATTAAGTTTTGGTTTGATGCGGGGGTTACCTTGAAAATTACCTTGTGCAGGTGGGTATTACGTCATTTTCATCCTCAATGGAAAAAATATTGTGGTATCCTTCCAAGTGCCTTCCATATTTCCCTTCTCCACGGGCATTTCTGTGAATGAAAACTTTGAAAAGGCTAAGTATAGATGGCATAGCGATCCCTATTGGGTGGGCCTCCGTTAGCGGGGGTCAGTCTCACATATGCCACTATTTGAAGGAGAAAACTACACGACTCCCCCAATCGTGGACCTTGCATGTCTCGGTGTCGCCCTTGATAACAAGCCATTTAATCTAGGAAGTCAAGAGGCTGAATGGCTAGTGGGTCTACCTATGCAGGTCATCATCCATGGAACGATGCTTACCTAAAACCAATACCTAATGGAAAAATGTCGACAACTTTCCATGATGTGGCTTCTTCCCACCTGACTTCCACATATTACAAATTGACGAGGCCTTTAAAGAAAAGAAACTCAAGGGATTTTAAGAGGAATTGACCAAGTAGAAGGATCATGTGGGTTCCACCATGCAGAACTCCACTTACAGAACACCATTTAACCAAGGACGTTACCTAATAGTAAAGCTTAAAAAAAATTTCGCTATACAGATTTTTCCTCCTTCACACCTTCACGAGCTTTAGAGATTGATCTGATAGGAAACCATGACTCCAAATACCTTCATCACCGATTTACACGCATGCCCGATAAGTTCATGCAAGATTTACTCAAGGATCAAGTCATGTATAAATTTATCATCAGATCACCTCCTATAGGAATTCATTTCCCTAGTGCCATCTCTTAGGAGCTTTCAACTTGGCGGCTTCCACAAGGCGGAAACCTACATGTCCAAACCCACATTTCAACAAACTGCCTAAACAAGCATCAAGTGATGAAATATGGTAAATGTAATGATCTTTTAGGAGTATATAGATGTAATTAATGATATTTTGTATGATTTGACTAAAATTTCCCCACCTAATATATCAATGCACTTACTACACCTTTCGTGTGCAGGATTTATGGAACCTGATGAGGGACCATTAGAGAAGCTAGTGGAGAAAGTTGACAAAGGAAAGAGACCAGCTAGAACCCCCAAAGGAAAAGAGGAGAATTTCATGGGGTCGATTGCACCTCCAAAATCACTTCTAATTGGGATAAAATCATAGATATTGATTTGGCGCATGCTAGTATAGATGAGTTCAAGAAAAGGGTTATGGTTAACCCCACAATGGAGGAAGCCTTGAGAATTAAACAAAGTGGACTCGCTAAGGAAGTTGGCTTTCCTCTAGCTCTAGTAGCTCTAGAATTAGTAATGGCTTGCCGAGAATTATACCACCCATAGAATAGGAGAATAGCTATCAGAGACAAAAGAATACTGGTAGTTCTGTCTCCCTAATCTATTGGAAAGATATTTTGAATCCCTACATTTGATGTAATGGAAGAAGTTGATAAGGATTTCACTCTAAATTTCTAGTAGAACCCTATTAGCTACAAAAGGACAATAAATGAAACATGGCTGAAATATAAAAGGGGTAGTGCTAGTAAGGTGCCCCAAAACTTATATAAAAGTGATTTTGTAGAAGAAGCTTATGACTTGGTGACTCTTATCAATAGAGTAATGGGCCTCCCCACTTCCAGATTCGTTGATGAGTAGATTTTTTTTTTGTTGAGGAGATTCTCTGGGGCAATGCCAAATTCCATTGGGAAAAAATGATAAGAAACAACTTGCATGACCAATTCATGGTAGTGAAGAAGACTTCACAATTTTACATGACCTCTTACTTGGTCTATCTCCCTATAGTAAAGTTCCCATATAAAGGATTGGATTGTGCTACAGTATTGGGAATAAAGAATGGGAAACTCTGGGTGTATGACTGCTACCCACAACTACAATATAGAAACTTCAAGGAATATAGGAGAGTCAATCATTCCTTCATTGGGCACATCATTAGAACCTTGGCAGGAGACTATCACAAAAGGATATCACATAGTTCCAAGGAAGTCATAAAGGGTTTTGAATATATTTTCATCTAATTCCTCAGATTCATAGGGGTGATCTCGTATCCAGTATGTACCATCCTCATCCATACACCTAAAGAAATACGTGATCTTGCTCTCCCCATAGGTGTTTTTGTGTCTTGTCTATATAGTTAAGGAAAGGGGCGATCCTATAACCTAGATAGGAAAGTTTGTGTTCCTGAGAGGTGATCCCATAAATGCTCATCCATACTAGGCACTGAATAGTTGATCTTGCTACCTACTTTGGTGATCCTGAGAGTACAAATTGTACCATCCAAGACATAAGTGTACTCGTCAACCCTAGAGTGGTGATCCGATGATACACAAAGGCGAGTTTTTGATCCTTTAGATAGGCGATCTTGTGAGTTGAATAGGAAAACTCGCTATCTGTAGAGGCGAATTTGCATTCCATACAAAAAAACCTAAGAGTAAATCATTTGGACAATTGAAAGCCTATTTTTTTCTAAGTCCGGTCTTGTGATCAAATAAATTATCATCATCCATTTGTCCACAATCATCATTTTAGTGCATCTACATTTTTTTAAAATCATTGAATCTTCAATCAAATCATATAGGTTCATATTAGAAAATCCCTAGACTACATGTCCATCATCAATTCATTAATCTAAGTCATTTAGGCATCATTTTAGGGTTCTCTTATCCAATCATTTAGGTAACTAACCCTAATAATTATCATTGATGCTTACCTAGGATTGTCATCTGTCCTAAGTTAGTAATCCTTCTAGGCCTCATCAATTTACTTCCATCTCGAGGTAGATTTTGCGTCGTAATCATCATATTTATCATTAGATCCAATCACCATCCTTAATCACCCAATCGAACTCGTGAACTTGGTTCAAAGTTAATCCTATCAATTCAATCCAATCAATCATCTGATGTGATAAATCAATCCAACTTAACTCAATCCAATTATCAATCCATCATTATCCTATTAATCATCCAATCAATCAATTTTTCATCATATAAACCCTTTAAGTCATCATCTAGGTCATTAACACTTAAGTGCATCTTAACTCTTAGTGTCACCTTAATCTTTTGTTCATTTGCATTTACATGTTCATTACCAATCAATCATAGGCAAGAAAACTCATGGAGCTACAATAGTCCCAAGGTGCTCAACCTCAACACACTCCAAATCCAGCCCCTAATGGTGGATCTTCACAATCCAATACTAAATTTAATCCTCATCCTTCCATTGAGGAAGGCATGGTCAATCAACCTGAGGTAACTGTTGACAAACATCTTAGTGATCCTACTAATGTATAAATGACTCATCATCTTCTTTCTCGAGCATGGGGATAAAATTCTTACTCAATTGCTCATAAGGGGTACCAAGCCCCCACCAAGGTTTGATATCTCACAATATATCAACATCACACCCCCACCTAAAACACAGGATCCACAAAGTTCTTAGGTAAATCCAAGATCATCAATCCCTCAAGTACCCCAAGTTACTCCACATGATACATGGAACCAACCAGGGTTTGGAAATGATGTCTGGTATAAGGTCACTCCCTCGTTTGTTTGGATTTTTGTCATGGGGGTAGCACCTGATGCTAATAATCCTCAAGGCCCTGGTTCTAATAATCTTCAAGGTGTTGCTGATCCTTAAGGATAAACCAATACACAAGCACAAATGAATCCGTAGGGTCAAAATAATCCTCAAGGTCCTGGCCCACTTAATCTTGTATTTGTACAACCTTAATCACTATGTAGACACCTGAATTTGACCACTCCCATATGGTCAAATTTTCCCTTGTTTTCCTCTATCTTGTATCCCTAAGCCATATTAAATAAATAATTTATCATTTGGTTAATATTCCCTCTTAGCTTGATGTCTCCTAAGGTATTTGATTAATTAATTGAATACCTTACCCTATTCCTCTTTAAATTAAATAAATAGTTCAATTTATTTAATTTAGTCACTTTTTCCAACTCAATTAAATCGGGTTTTAATTCATCTTTTCTCTCTCCACATATGGACATCCTCCATAATTCCTTCTAATCCAGATTAACCTAATTAATCAGTGATTAGGGTGTGCACATCCCTAATCCTCACTAGGGTCACATCCTCCATAATTTTCCACTTGCCTCTAATCCCCCCATTAGTCCACTTAATCATGCATTTAGACGACCTTAATAATTGATTATCCCTTAACCTCACCTAATGTCATTTATGGCATGTATCCTTAGTCAAACTTCATAAATACTTTCTCCTTTTGAAGAAGTCTCCCTCTTATCCACTTGAATTTTTAATTCAAGTTTATTCTCCTCTTGAATTGTGAGGAATTTTTAATTCCTTACAAACCCCCCAAAAGGAATTTTTAATTCCTTTATCAATCCCCATGAGGATTTGTGAGGAATTTTTAATTTCTCACTTGTCCTCTCATTGTACATGAGGACAAAGACCTCCTTTATGAGGAGATCTTGTCCATTCCCAAGGTACTTCCTAGTACCTCCACATCACCTCCACTTCACTCCCTCTTGTCCACCTCATCTGACGCATGCCATCATGAGATGGCTTGTGAGTTCTCAACTCACCTTAGCTATTGATATTCTTCTCTTTGGATGAATCTCAACCCTTCATTTATTTAGAGGAATTTCCCCTAAATATGGTCATTTTTGCCTCATTTTGGAAAATCACTTAATCATCTACACTTAGATTATTTAGGCACTCATACTATCAAGCTTTGGAGCCACCATTGTTGCAGCAGTTTGAGCTATTATATTGCACTCAATCCACTACCCACATTCACCATTGCATTCTCCAGCACTTCACAACCATTTAGAGCTAGGTTGTAATGGAACCCCTTGAATATTTTTTGGTTCCATTTCTCATCCTAAAAAATCTTGGTTAGATCCCTTTGGGCTTAGGGCTTTATCTATTGTCACTATTGTAGGGTTTTGCGTTCTATGGAACCCTTCTTGAAAAACCCTTAAGCTTGTACCCTTACCAAAACTCTAATTCATCTTTAACTCCTTACTGTTGGTTTACAGTCTTTTAAGTTGCACCTTATTCCATCGGAGCCCATCAAATTACTGACCCCTTGGTTTAGGTTTGTCGGTCGTCAACTATTTTCCCATCGCTTTAATATTTCTTAAGACAGGTGAAATATTTCCCATCAGAAGGACTCATGTCTGGAAATATTTAATCCCATGGGTCTTGGTCTTGTTGACCTAGTCAGGTCGCCTTCTTAAACCTAACATTTTCATAATGTGCAAATATTGGATTCTATGTTGGCCATTTGATTGTAGTAGGAAAATATCGGTCATTCCCCATGCGCCCACTTTGATTCATTTTCCATTATTTTAGTCACACGAGCTAGCAGGTGTAGGCCATGTGTCTTCTACACTACTGGGCCTAGGTTCCTTTGAATGATCTTCTTGGAGTATTAAATTGGATTGAATGTGGTTGTTGGGTGACGTGGCTTAATCTTGGCCCCTCCCCACTACCCCATCCTATTTTATTTTGTATTTAAGATTTGTCATGGGCTAGCAGGTGGATTGACACTTTTTTCCTTTTGGAGGGGCCCACTTGGATTGGATGATAGTGAATGTTACTATAAATCTAGGATTGATGATTGATAGAGGGTGATGTGGCTCAATCCTGACCACTCCCCGCTATCCCATGTAGGTCCCACACTTGCTGCCAAGTTCTCAAAGTAGAAGTGAGTGACTGCAATGTGGAATAACCTAGAGGGCATGGATGACATTGAAATAAAGTAAAATATTAATCAAATCTTTCACCATGTGGCATGAACAATAAATTGTGTGCTACTAAAGGGAAATGTATGGCACATATTTTAATTACACATGAGATCATTTAATTTGAGCCATTGGTTGTGCCAGAGGAATAAGGTGTGAGTATATTGAAGCTGTGAAATTCAATCTCAACCCATCTCACTGTAGATGAAATTTGAACATGGGTTAAGAATCATGGGGGTGAGGGGAAGTGGACAAGAGTATTCTAGTTGCAGCAATAAGGAAAATGGTTGAGCCCACAGATCATCAAAAATTGGTTCCATGTGGCTTACTATCATTTGATGAGAATTATGGCTACATATAGTCAAATTTTTCAAATAAAACTGACTAAATCTCGACCATCCATTGGTTAACACACCTGCGCAATCAATGGTTGGCATTCAAAGTTCAGTTTGAAGGTAAGTGAGTCATTCTAGTTCACGTGAGCAAGCCTTAATAACATAAAAGATGTCAAGCTACAAAAATAGGAGATTGCATAGTTGTTAAAACCCATCTTAAAAGTATTATTGAGCATTGTGAATGATATTTTTCATATTTGGAGAGCTCATGCCATGGTCTTCAGACTTATCTGATGTCGAAGCTAGGGTTATTAACTTGCAAAAACCAGTAATTTAATTGCTACCTTCTTATCTGAATTATTGATAAATTGTGGTCTCCAAACCTTTGCGTCAATTAGGGATTTCTTGGTTTTTCATTTTCAAGTTTGACGTTCATTAAAAGAAAATAGTCGATTCTACATTGCTAGAGCCTATGTCAAACCCTTATTTGAGCCGTAAGTTTTGTTCCAAGAAATAAAAAATCCTGGTTTGTAAAATTCTTGTGCCATGGATCCCATAAAAAAATCGAAATCATCTTCATCCAAAGGGGAAGATTTTTTCCCAGAAGACTTTTAAGTAAAGACCTTATTGACCATTTACCACCCTCGACCAATGAAAAATCTAAGGGTTAGTTGCTTCTCCATGTGCCGCAGGTTGAGGACTTGATTGGCAAGAATAGTTCTATAAGGGATGCCAGATTACCTTATACTGGGTGGGAGTTGTTTTGTGGCTGGTTCAGAAATAGAAACATGGGTATTTCAATTGGTAACCCCTAGAGTTGTGACATAGGGAAGTTAATTGTACCCAATGTCTATATGGATGTTGATTTTATTAAAGTAGTAGCCACCAATTATGACCCAATTACAAGAACTATAAGGACATATGATGGGAAGGGGATGGTTAAAATTACTAGGGATGAAATAGCTCATTTTTTTAAACTCACTAGATGGAGTGATGAAATTCCTAAAATTGAGGAAGGCATTCTTAGAGATGAATATGATAGAAATAAGATTGGATTGAGAGTCCACATACTACCGAGGTATTTAGCAGAAATTGGGGGTCAAAGAGTTACATTGGTGCCACATGATAAGGAGCCTTTTCCTATTTGTTATTTCATTCCTTACTTCCAAAGAACTTTTTACTCCATTTGCCAGATAATTATTTATGATCTTGTCACTATAATTCATATGGCATGGATGTATATGGAAGCCCATATTTAACACCCCCAATATGGCATAGTATATGAATATGCGAGGTTTCTCACAAAGAAGTTTGATAAGATTTAAGAAAGTAATAGATGGAGTAATATTTGGCTAGTACTCATTGTTAATGCATATGTTTATATTCAAAGGTTATTCTTACATTGGGAAAATGCAACTTTAGATAAGATGGAGGGTACCTTGGAGCTATTTTTTTAGTGTTGGACTACTCTTCTTAATAAGGATGATAGAATATACAATTATGTGAATTTTTAGAAGTTGTTTGCTTCAAAATTAAAAAGAGCCCTGGTTATGAATGTGCATATAATTCCCAAGGCCCTACATGATTTCTTAAGACCCAAGGAAAGAAGGCTTGAGTTGGGAATTGATCACAATTGGGGAGATGTCATCCCTTATCCTGCATACACTATTTTGAGATTATATGGTTCCTTTGGGGCACCTCGCTTTCTTCCAACGTTTGTGCTAGAGATAATTGGTTTCCTTGAGGTAATATAGCAATTGGGAAGTGTGGAAACAAAAAATTTGTTGAATCAAGGAAAAGGAATTTTTTTCCTTTATACACATGCTTTTTTGATTTTGTAATGAAAAAGGGAGGTTGGAATAAGATACTGTATATACTCAAAACCTTTCGTATGCAAAGGGTAGTAGAGAGAAATAGGTACTATCCTGAAGGTTTCATGGCCTAGTTAAAGGAAGAGAAAAAGAGTTACAAATTTGTGCACATTCTTCAATTCCTAGAGGACGTGATAAGAAATGTGTTTTATCTTCTAGATCAAGATAAGAGAAAAGAAAGATGGATTGTATTTAATAAAATGCAGAGAAAGATAAGGGAGAAAAAACTTGATTTCATTACTTTCCCAAAAATTGAAAATTTAATGCAGAAGGTGGAATATGTGTTTTAAAACTTTGAAACAATAGTGGGCCAACTTGAAAGTGGAAAGGTAATTCTAGATAAGGGGAAAGCCTTCATTGAAGAAAAATAGGCTGGGGGATAAATCACTATTATGGAAGAGAAATCTACATCTCTAGCCCCTAAGGAACCAAATATTAAGTTCTTTATAAGGAGAAAGTATAAGGCAAAGAAAAGTGATGCGATTACTTCTCCTTCCCAATAGGAGGAGCAAAGACCTCCTTCTCTTGTGTCATAGATACCACCACCATATCCTCCAAGACCAACATGGCCTGAAATTATAGATGTTGATGCTCCACCACTGCATGCATTACCACCAAAAGAGCCACTGTTAAAGAAGTAGAAGATTGAAGCAATTGGTTTGGTGGACTATGCTGATGAAGAATCTGATGACGACATTTGGGTATTAGAGTAGGAAATAAAAGAAGGAATAGCCTCTGCACCAATAATGATGGCATCACAACAGTTAAGTGTGAGGTTGAACAAGGTTGACCTCACTAGGGCTAATGGTAAATATTATATCTAGGCGGAAGCATGTACAAAATTTATGAATGATGATTCATTTGTAAAGTCTAAAGTTTTTATGGAGTTTGCATATAGGGCCAAGAGGGATAAGTATGTCATTAGTCTATTTAGACAAAAAAGTGTTCATCTAGAATTGCCTGATGTCACTATTCAAGCAAGGGTCTTAGGTGATATGAGAGCTAGGTTTCAAAAGATGACTGCAAAGGAAGGAAGAGAGATGGTGAGCAATAGTAGTATTTTTTTGCTACCAGAGTGGGATTTAGCTTCTTCCATAGCCTTTTATACCATAAGAAGATGTGATAGACCTTTCTATAATTCAAAAGAAGAAGCTGCAATTACATTATAGGGGTCGTCTTTCAGTGAACAATGGGATTCATTAGCCATTTGGTCTCTAGCTCCAAGTACAAGGAACCCTAACATTGTTGATCCTGCACCTAACTATAGATGAGGCCTAATAATAAAGAGAGTATCAGAAACATCAGATCTAGAGGTAGAAAACATGTCAGTACATGTTGCACAGTTCACAAGGGCCACTTTGGAATCTATAACTGCAGAAAAATAAAAGCTCAGGATAGATTTAAATAATTTTTTAGTTAACTATGAAAGGGTTGAGAAACAAAAATTGCAATTACAAAAAAAAGTTGAATTATTGGAGGAAAAGTTGCAAAATTTGCAACCAAGAAAGTATGAGCAGACTGGCACTGACTCCCCTACCACATCACAAGAAGCAACAACCCCTAACTTTTCCCCTAAAGAAAGTTACTCATGGTCAATTATGTCATACAACATGGGAAGTGTGCCCATTTCAATGGTAGAGCCTAACTTGTCACAAGTACCATGAGCTAAGGAGGCTATCAGTAGGGATGAGTTGCTCTGGAAATTAGAGGAGTATAAAGAGAAATGTGAAAATAATGATAATGAAATCTTTATGAGAAATATGAAGATTGTCACTACAGTCTTAGAGCATCTAAATAGAGTCCAGTGAATAATAGATTGAATAGTATTCATGATAACTAATCCTTTATGGTGGCTATATAAATACTTTTGACAATGAAAGGGAAAGGGTTATTACACTCATGGAGATATGGATCCCCAGATTTCAAGAGCTGAGAATGATGTCCATTGGAGCTAAGTAGGAAGCTAACCCTCTTGAAAGGCTTAACACCACTATTAATCTTGTAGGTGAAATCATAGGATACAAGAGGAACATTGATCCTTTAGAAGTCAAAATAAGGGAATATTTGAAATCCTTTCATGAATCACATCATGGTCTCCTCCCATCCATTTTAAGGGGTGATGGTAACATAAAAACCTTGCAGGAGTGGAGAGATGAAACTAATAAAACCATTTTAGAGCATGTAGTTTTAATTTATCAAAGGTGTGATATGGGTACACTGAAAAGAAATATGGACATGTTGGCTCATGCAGAGACTATATTATCATAATTTGATAGGGAGACCAATCAAATTGGTACGAAGTATTCACCTTATAGAGAAAAGGATAATGAAGTCATGAATTTTGATTGGCCTACTGAAGAGGAATTCCTAGCATGGAGAGATAAATACTCGGATGGGGTGGTAGACTGATTTAAAATGGTAGGGTGGTGGTTTGAATTTTTTTATTTTAAAGTATACAATCATAATGAGTAAAAGATAGATGAAAATGAATTGCCTAGCCTAGATTTAGTATAGATTAGGCTTTTGCTAAAGTATAAAAAATATAGTGCACTTTCTCCAAATTGAATTAACAACAAGTTTGTAGACATGGACATATTCATTGTCCTTTCCTTTCTATTTCTTTCTTTTTTTCTTTCATTTTTACTTGGTGTGCATAGGCACACTTTTTGAGGAAACTACTTGAAGATGCCTTTTGAAAGGTGGGATCAGATCTCCAACGATAAATGAGGATTAATTTTGTCTCATGTTTATTCCCACCATTTGTGAGCTCAAGTGTAACTGAAAAAGGAATATGTGTTATAGTGGTCCAATAGAATGGTGGCATGTGTGCTTTCTATTTTGAGGCTTATTTTTCTCCTTCATTTCTATAATAAGGAATTCAAGAACAAAAAGTGGGGTTCATTTTATTGCAATCAACACAGTGAATTGTAGAAGGCATACAAACCATATTTTAAGTTTTATTTTGTCTTAGGTTCTAAGTCTATAGTTGTATATGTGATTTTGATAACAAGATAGAAAATATGAAGCAGAGTGGTGCTAATTTCATGACCATTTTCTCTCCTTTGTATGCGTTTTATGAATTATGAATAATATAATGAAGGACTTTTTTTCATCTCCATTGTTTTGAATGGTTGTATGATTTAATTCTTGCGAATTAGTTCAAAGAACTAGTATAAACACTTGAATGAGGTTGTTGATTCATATGAATTATGTGCTAGGATATCTCTAAGAAGTGGTGGTTGATAAAATAATACGGGAATACTGTAATTCATCATTTTTTGAAGCTTAGATGTTTCTATGTGAAGAAATATTATTAGGTTGCATAGGTTTATATTGACTCTATGTTTAGGATAAGGAACTAGTTCAAGTAAGAATATTCATAATATAGTTGTTGGGTCAATTCATTAGAAAAAATTCTTTATTTAAAATATTTCAAATGAGTTACCATTGTATTTATGTTGTTCATTATTTTCATGCTCCAAGTATAGTACATTACTAAAAGAGTTGCCAACATTTTTGATATATTACATTGTTGAGTGGTTAAATGAGAAGTATCTATTATTGAAATTGTATATAAATATTAGTCGCATAAATTCTCGATTATACATTCTGGGATCACCCTCCTGGGTTTCACAGAGCCCAAAGTGCATGAGTGAAAGTTTTGTAGCTTTTACTCATTCATTTGCCAATCCCTTTAGATTAATAATCATTGTAAATGGAAGATTCCATAGGTAATTCTAAAGATCAGCTTGGTTCTTAAAAAATAACCAATAGATTGGTGACTTTTCTAGGAACTACTAAGTCCAAAGTCTCTAGTTCAGATCTGGTACAGTCAGAGTCGAGTACTTTCTTGTTCTTCACTATTTAAAGAATAAGTTTTTTAAAAGTTTAGTATAAAAGTAATGTCTAGTCTTATGCATCAGGTTTTGGTCCTTTCTTTCAATTTGTGTTGGGTTATGTTTAGATTCTTGTCTCAGGTTACAAGTACCAAGTCAAAATATAATCAAATTTTATTTCTTAGTATTCTGGATGGTGACTCTGAAATCTCATTTACCAATGAAAAGATAAAATCTCGAAGAGAATGGGAGAAGAAGGATTCTAACATATTGTTTGACACCATGAAGAATACCAGAAGCTATACAAAAAGCATCCAGAGAAGAAACTAGAGTTTGATCTTGCTAAGGATAAGCGATTAACATGGGTGAATAAAACTACTGAATCAGGTAACTCTGTTGAATCCCTTATTGAAGAATCTCCTACTTTTAACAATGAAGTAAATAGTGAAAATACCCAAGAAATGTCACATGGGTTTGAAGTTTCTAGGTTAGATTAAGCAATTTTTCCTATTGAGAAAGTTTTTGATAATGAATTTAACATTTCAAGTGAAGAGGATAGGTGGAGATTCTAGGATAAGGATAAGAATTTCTCAAAACCTTTAACACCTAGAGTTGGGTATGTCTTTAATGGAATGGATTTCAAGCCAAGAGGTGAATCTACTAATGCAGAAGTGCACATATCCCTTGAAGAAGACCCAATTGATTAGATCTACTTTACTCATGTGCCAAGTGAAATTGGATATGTCTTGGAAAATAAAGAAGGCATTGACAAAGACATACAAACCTTAGACAAGGAAGAACTTGGGCTTAAGGAAGAAGAAGAGTAGAGACAAAAGGGGTTGAAAGAGAAGGAAGATAGGATTAGAGCTAAGCAACTTGAGAGAGATTCTAGGAAACAAAAAATAGAGAAGATGAGAGAAGATGATGCTAGGCAGAAGGCCTTTGCTGAAAATGTCTCTAGGTTGACTGCTAGCATTACCCCTGAAAGTCCTAAAGTAACAGTCCAAATGGTGACCTCTACTACGAATACCTATACCACATCTTTTGCAACTATCAAAGCCTTAGATCCTTCTACTACTGCTAAGAAATCATCATTTATAGATCATGGGAAGAAACCCATTGATCAAACAAAGAAGACTACCTTCAATACTTTCAATACCAATACCAAAACAAGTACCAACACTTCTTCAGTTAATACTACCAACCTAAATGTTGAAATTGATCCCACCCCATCCACTACACCCCCAAACCCTGAGATCTTGAAATTATAGTTGGAGAATGATAAATTGATAGAAGATTTATAGAAAGCTAGAATAGAAGCTGTCAATGCAGATTTAAGAAGGAATATTTCCTTTCTTAAGATCTCCACACCAACCCCAAAGGCTTCAACCTCTAGACATACTAATAGTGAATCACATAATAAAAAATTTAAGAGACATAGTGCTAGTGGAAGTGGTGGTGGAGAACAAGGTAGTGGTGGTGGAGGAAATGGGAACAATAAGAATTCTTATTCTAAAGATGAATAAGAAGAAAGGAAGGGAGATGGTAAAAACACTAGAGATGAAAAAGGTAAGGATAAGACTCAGTCTAATAAAAAAAAATATGATGAGCCTAGAAATTCTCATAGAGATTGAAATACTAGGATACCACTCCAATTAGAGAGGTATTAGCAGTTATTCTTTTTTGAAATACCTAGCTATCCTAACCCATTTCTTGAGGATTTCAGACATGCTTTAGTTAGATTCTTTAGAAATAATGTTGTGAGTGGTGAAGATCATCAATTATTTTGAGGTAGAAGCAAAGGATGTAGTGATGAAATTTTTTATGCAATCACTCATTGAAGATTTTAGGGAGTGGTACAAGAGTTTACCTACTGAAAGTATCAACTCTTGGGAATAATTTAAAAGGATCTTTAGGGAGAAATATGGTGATAAAAATGACAAATTATTTTTTGAATAAATTTAATAACATTGCTAAGGGTTCAAATGAGTCTATCACTGATTTTAATATGAGGTTCCAAAATACTATGCAAGTATTGCCTCCCCATCTACAATTGAATGATAATGTGTGCTTGGTTAACTACTGTAATGCCTTTGATACAAATATGAGCTACCGCTTGCTTGATAAGAATCCTCAAAAATTAAGAGAGGATTATAAGGTGGTTTTCCATATTGATAACATCAGTAGAGCAACTAGTAAAGTTGGAAGAAGATATGATGGAAAGATTCTCAGAAATCCAAAAAGGAGGATAAAAGTTTTGGTGATAAAGGAGGCACTTTTGAAGATAATATTGACAACTTCATGAAAAGTGTGAATGATAGGATTACAAAGCAAGATAAGGCTCAATCAAACAATTATAATAGGAATGAAAGACCTCCTTGGTTGTAAGATCATCCATATAATACCAAATAGCATAATGGGAAGCCCATCCCTAAGAACCAGAGAAATACTCAAAATAAGGTTCCTCTGGAACCTTTGCAAAATAATTCAGGGAGTTTTATTGATGAAGCTCCCTCATGTATGGTTTGTCAAATGCAACATTATACACATCAATGTGTAGTTGCATGAATTGTTGAATTTTATGAAGATGTACTTGAGGATTATGACCAACCAAGTGAGGAGGATATTAATGTACTTATGATTATGGATGATTTTAATTTTGTTGACAACGAATTATCATCTGATATAGAGTCTTATGAAATGGATGTAGATGACCAAAGTAAAATTTCCAGTACATATCACCAAAAAGTTCTCTTGGATGAGGATATGGATAGTGATAATGAAGTATATAATTTGGAAGCAATAGAAGATGATGGATCCCTGAGAAGACCTTTAGATGAAGAGATTGCAAGATATACAATGGATTTGGCTACTCAAGCTAGAAGCTCATATCACCTAAGAAATAGAATAGTTGATGGAAAACAAGGTAATCTTGTTGGTCTTTTCATTAAGGAGAAAAGTATCAAGGGAAAAGAGAAAAAATCTGATGGTAAAGCAGCAACAGTCAAAGCTAAGGAGAGCAGGGGAGATAAAATTTGGGCTAAAAATGCTGACAAACAAAAATTAGGGGAAGAGCTCAAGACCCCTACTAATAAGACAAAGACATAGAGGTAGAATCATGAAGCTTTGAGAAAAGATGTCAAGCCTAAAAGTGAGAACCAAAAATCAATAGAAGGAGATTAGTACAAAACAAGGTGTGCTTCCATTTGAATTAACTAAGTATACTCTTGTAGATATATTTCAATTACTTAGTCAGGTGAAAATTTATGTTCCTTTTCTTGAGATGATGAGGATTTATGAACACAAACAAAAGGTAGTAGCCCTTATGAATGGTGATAGTATGATGCGTGCTAAATTAGTGATCCCCACTTCGTCCAAAGTGAGTGAAAAATAAAAGAAAGATAAAGAAGTAGAGGGAGTAATTACTGAAATCCATCATTCTGGTATGCTTGCAAATGGTCTAGTTCTTTCTATCTTTTTTCATTCGGTAATTTCTAGAAAACTCAATTAAACCTTGCCATGGGAAGATAGACCCATTCTTCCTTGCAATGATTGTTGAGGGAAATTTTCTAGAAAATTATATTTTTGATTCTAGAGCATCCAATAATATTATTCCAACCAAGATCATGGAGGCATTGAGACTGAAATTTGATAGCATTCATGGTAAGCTCTATTCTATGGATTCAAGAGAAGTCCTTGTTATCAAATTAATTAATGAGATCCCTTATGGATTGGAAACATATCTATAGAAAGATTTTAGGATGAGTGTGGTGGTAGTAGATATCCCACCTAGTTATGAGATGCAACTATCTAGAAAATTGAGTGATTCAATGGGAGGTAGTATGCAGTATGAAATGTCCTATGCCACCTTTCGTATTGATGGCAAGGATGTGCAATTGGTACAAGAATCAAAGGTGCCACATATGTTGGAGCATGCTCCTAAAGATGATGCAATTATTTTTATAGATACTGATATCAATGACTTCAAGTTTGAGGAAGTGCCAAGAGAAATTAGTAGGCACCCTACACCTACAGATAATGAAGTAACCAAGTTATCTAACAAGCATGGATTATGAAAAATTTATTTTGATGGTGCAAGTTCCAAGGAAGGGCCTGGTGTAGGAATATTGTTGGTATCACCTACTTGCAATACATACAAATTCTCTTTCACTTTATCTTTTGTCTGCACAAATAATGTGGTAGAATATGAAGCACTATTACTTAGATTGAGGCTAGTTGAGAAACATGGGATAAATAAGTTGATGGTAATTTGTGATTATTAGCTATTAATATCCTAGGTAAGAGCCAAATATGGTTGCAAAATAATAAACTGAAACAATACAAAAATGTTGTCTGGGATTCCATAGAGCAGTTTGATTCTTTTGGAATTGACTAGATGGAGAGAGGATAGAATAGAGTGGTATATTTACTTGCTAACATTGCATTAAGACCTAATGATATAACTTTTGTAGGTATATCAAAGGTTGAGGTATGGTCAAGGCCTTCAATTCTTGACAATGTTCACAATTCACAGATCTTCAATGACGATGAACATATTCTGAAATTTTTGAGATGTGTAGAGGAATATGAAGGTCGGGAGATTGATTTTGGGGTTTTTGTGGAAAAAATAGATGGTAAGGATATAGTTTTTGGTAAAGAGATCATCCAATTGAAGAAAAAAAAATCCCAAAGGGTCTTGTAACAATAGAAAGGGTCTTTGAAAGACAAGATAAGAGTAAGGTTAAAACAACTCTTTCCCATCCAAAGGATTTGGAAGAGGTGAATTTGGGGACTGCAAATGCCCCTAAAAATTATATGTAGGAAATAAAATGAAACCTAAGGTTAAGGAAATGTTGGTTGCCTTACTGATAAAATATAGGCATTTATTTTCCTAGTCATATGATGACCTGAAGGCATATAGAGAGGAATTATTTCAGCATGAGATTCCTCTGAAGGAAGATGCTAAGCCTTTCAAGTAGAATCAAAGACCAATTAATCCTACCTTAGCTCCTAAGATGCAGGAAGAACTTATGAAGCTAAGAGATACAGATATCATAAAACCTATAAGGCATTCTTCATGGGTGTCCAATCTAGTGCCAGTTAGAAAAAAGAATGGTGATATAAGGATATGTGTAGATTTTAGAAATCTAAACATATCATCATTAAAGGAAAACTATCCTCTACAAAATATGGAAGCCATGTTGTAGAAGGTGACTGGTTGTGACCTATTGTCTATGATGGATGGTTTTTCTAGATACAACCAAGAGAAATTAAAGGAGTCTAAGTAGTACAAGATTGCATTCACTACTCCATGGGGAACTTATTTATATGTGAGGATGCCATTTGGCTTAAAAAATGTAGCTGCAACTTTCCAAAGGGCTATGGACATAGCCTTTTCTTATTTTATTGACTTATTCATGGCTATAATCAATATGACTTGACAACCTACTCCAAGAAAGAGGAAGATCATTGCAGAAACTTTGAGAAGGTATTTATTAGGGCTTTAGAGTATGGGATCTGAAAAAGTGTTCCTTTGGGGTTATTGAAGGAAAATTGTTGGGCATATTATGTCCAAAGAAGGAATGAGAATTGACCCTAAAAGGGTAGCAGCCATAGATAAGATCTCTCCACCAAAGAATGTAAAAGGCATTCAATCATTCTTTTGATAGATCAACTTCTTGAGGAGATTTGTAACCAACTTTACATAAATCACAAGACCAATCTCCAAAATGATAAAGAAAGGAGAAAATGTGACTTGGAGTGAAGAACCAAGTAAGGAATTCATGAGTATAAAACAAGGTATCAAGGAGGCTCCAATTTTAAAGTCTCCTGACTTTTCTAAGCCAATGCATATTTTCTCATTTGCTTCTTTCCATGCTATTGCTATTGTCTTACTATAAAAAAATGATGAGGGCTTTGAATAGACCATTGTATTCTTTATAAAATCTTTACAAGCCATAGAGCTTAAGTATGATATGATTGAAAAGAAAGCATATGCTTTGGTCAAGGATGTGAAAAAAATTTAGAACTTACTTAGTGGGAGCTACTATCATAGCTTTTCTACCAAGTTTTTCTATGAAATATATCTTCACTCAGCAGGAAGCTACAAGAGAAGGTGTAGATGGATCAATAAGATCCAATAATTCAATATTGGTGTCCATATCACAAAGCTAGTTAGGTGACAAGTCCTAGCTAAACTAATGGCAGAGACTAATTTGGAAGCTAATCAGATAAATCAAATATATACTATTGATGTTGCACCTATCTGTGATATGCAAACATGTGGATGGTATAGAAGGATTTTCCAATATTTACAAAATTTGCAATGTACTAAAGATATGGTTGATAATGAAAAGAGAGCATTAAAGGTGCATGCCATTAAGTATGTGATTATTTGAAATGAAATATGGTGGAGAAGCCTGAATGGTGTGTTGCTAAAATGTGTGGATGGAAAGAAGGCATTAGAAATCTTACAAGAAATGCATAATGGAGTATGTGGTGTTCATTACATGGAAAATACCGCTTCTCATAAGATCTTGAGGGTAGGATTTTGGTGGCCTACAATTTTTAAGGATGCCCACAATTTTGTTAAGAGTTGTGAAGCGTGTCAGAGATTTGCAAGAAAATTGAAGTTTTAAGGGAATTTTCCACTTAGGCCTATTTCTATTCAGGCTCCTTTTCAAAAATGGGGAATTGATTTTATTGGTGAAATACAAGAGAAGTATACTAGAGGGCACTCAAGGATCCTTTTTGCCACTAACTATTTCACAAAATATGTAGAAGCAATACCCACAAAGAAGGAAAGGAGAAAAGCGGTAGTGGACTTCCTATTGAATAATATTTTGATCAAGTTTGGAGTTCGAAAGAAGATCACTTCAGATAATGCTATGTTGTTTAGATAAAATAAGTTAAAATATTTTTTTGATAAACATGGCATATAGATTTATTATTCTTCACCTTACCATCCTCAGGGAAATAGTCAGACTGAGTCTAGTAATAAGAGCTTAATGAAAATTATCAAAAGAGTGATAGAGGAAAACAAGAAATCTTGGGACTCAAAGCTAAAGTTGGCACTTTTGGAAGATAGGGTTATTGTGAAGAAGGCCACTGGTTATTCACCATTTAGTTTGGTTTATGGTTTGGATGCTAGGTTACCACAAAAGAACTTGCTAAAAATGTATAAGTTTGTGTAGGAATATGATGAGGATGTCTATGATGATATGCAACATAGAATTGATAATTCAGTGAAACTAGGTGAAACTAGATGAAACTAGAAGATAATATCATGCCAAGAATTCAAAGATGTAGTTGCAGGTTTAACACTTGCATGACAAGAGAGCTTCTCCCAAAGAAAATGAAGTGAATAGTATGGTACTAGCCTAGAATGTGAGGTCTCAAGATAAGGGTAAGCATGGAAATTTTGAAGCATTATGGTTAGGCTCGTATTTGATAGCCAATACACATGGGGAGGATCCATACTTCTTCCAAAGCTTGATAGGTAAATTTATTCAACTGTCAATACATGGAAAGTTCTTGATGTTTCACCTATAGAGATTTTTCATGTTGCACCTATCCGTGATATGTAAACATGTGGATGGTATAGAAAGATTGTCCAATACTTACAGACTTTGCAATGTCCTAGAGATATGGCTAATAATGAAAAGAGGATATTAAAATTTCATGCCACTAAGTATGTAATTGTTAACAACGAGCTATGTTGGAGAAGCCTAGATGGTGTATTTCTTATATGTATGGATGGAAAGAAAGCATTAGAAATCTTGTAGGAAACACACAATGGAATGTGTGGTGGTCATTACATGGCAAAGATGACTGCTCATAAGATCCTGAGGGTAGGATTTTTTTAGCCTATTGCTTTTAAGGATGCCCACAAGTTTGTTAAGACTTGTGATACTTGTCAAAGATCTGCAAGAAAATTGAAGTTTTCACGGAGTTTACCACTTAGGTTTATTTCTATTCAAGCCCCTTTTCAACAATGGAGAAATGATTTTATTGGTGAAATACCAGAAAATTCTAGTAGAGGACACTCATGGATCCTTGTGGCTACCGATTATTTCACAAAATGGGTAGAAGCAATACCCACAAGGAAGGAAACAAGCAAGTGGTAGTGGACTTCCTATTGAACAATATTCTGATTAGATCTGGATTCCCAGAAAAGATCATTTCAGATAATGCTATGTGTTTTAGATCAGAGGAATTCAAGGGATTTTGTGATAAACATGGCATACAAATTTCTTATTCTTCACCTTACCATCCTCAGGGAAATGGTCAAATCGAGTCTATTAATAAGAGCTTAATGAAAATTATCAAAATATTGATAGAGAAGAACAAGAAAGCTTGGGATTTAAAGCTAAAGCTAGCACTTTGGACAGATAGGGTTATTGTGAAGAAGGCCACTAGTTATTCACCATTTGGTTTAGTGTATAGTTTTGATGCTAGTTTGCCACATAACAACTTGCTAAGTACGTATAAATTTGTGCAAGAATATGATGATGTCTATGATGATATGCAACATATAATTGATAGTCTAGTGCAATTAGATAAAACTAGAAGAGAAGCTCATGCCAAAAATGTAAAGATGCGGATGCAGGTAAAGTACTTGTATGACAAGAGAGCTTATCCCAAGAAATTTGAGGTGAATAGTATGGTACTATTCTGGAATGCAAGGGTCCAAGATAACGTAAGCATGGTAAGTTTGAAGCATAATGGTAAGGACCTTATCTGATAGCCAATACACATGGGGAGGATTCATACTTCCTCCAAAGCTTGACAGGTAAACTACTTGAACTGCCAGTACATGGATAGTTCTTGAAGCCATACTTCTCCTAAGTATTTTCTACTCCATGTACATTGTAGGTTTTGTACATTTTGTATATAGGTCTGTTTGTTTTGGTTGTGTCTGGTTTGGCCCTGCTACATAGTCTAGGTAGCTACATGGATTTGGTTATTTGTGTCTTGGTTGATCTGCTTCAACTTGAGATTCTAAGATCACACCATGCCTGCAAGAGGAATGCATCCCCAGACGGAGCCATTGATGGAACCCCCTAAATTTTTTTTGGTTTCATTTCTCATCCTAAAAAATCTTTGTTGGATCTATCCCTCTAGGATTATAGCTTTGTCTATCATCACTATTGTAGGGTTTTGTGTTCTCTAGAACCCTTCTTGAAAAACCCTTAAGCTTGTATCCTTATTGAAACTCTAATTCATCATTGAATCCTTACTGTCGATTCCCAGTCTTTTAAGTTGCACCTTATGCCATCGGAACCCATGAAATTATTGGCCCCTTGGTTTAGGTTTGTTGATTGCCAAGTGTTTTGCCATCGCTTTAATATTTATAAAGACAAGTGAAATATTTCCCATCACAATGACTCATGTCTTGAAATATTTAATCCCATGGGTCTTGGTCTCGTTGACCTAGTTGAGTCCCCTTCTTAAAACTAACATTTTCAGCATGTGCAGATATTGGATTCTATGTTGGTCATTTGATTGTAGCAGTAAAATCTCGATCATTTTTTCGTGGGCTTGCTTTGATTCATTTTCCATTATTTTAGTCATGTAGGTGAGTGGGTGCCAGCCATGTGTCTTCTACACTGGTAGGCCTAGGTTACTTTGAATGATCTACTTGAAGTATTAAAATGGGATCGACAGTGATTGTTGGGTGACATGGCTTAATCTTTGGAGCTCCCCACTACTACGTCCTATTTTATTTTGTATTTAAGAATTGTTATGGGAGAGTGGGCAGATTGACACATTTTTACTTTTGGAGGGCCCCACTTGGTTTGGATGATAGGGAATGTTACTATAAATTTGGGATCGATAGTCGATAGTGGGTGACATAGGTCAATCTTGACTGCTCCCCACTATCTTGTACAGGTCCCACCCTTGCTAGCAAGTTCTTAATGGGGAAGCGGGTGACTGCCACATGGAATAACCTGGAGGGCATGAAGGACATTGAAATAAATGCAAATATTAATCAAATATTTTAGCATGAGACATGAACAATAAAATGTGCACTAATAAAGGGAAATGTATGGCACATGTTTTAATTACATGTCACATCTTTTAATTTGATTTTTTGTTTGTGTCAAAGGAATAAGGCCATGGGTAATTGGTCTTGGATTAAGGTGTGAGTATATCAAAGCTGTGAGATTCAATCTCAACCCATCTCCCTACTGATGAAAGTTGATCACAGGTTAATACTCATGAGGGTGAGGGGAAGTGGACATGTGGATTCTGGCTATAGCGATAAGGAAAATGGTGGAGCTCACAAATCATCAACAAGTGGTTCCATGTGGCTTACTATCATTTGATGAGAATTACGACTACATACAGCCACATTTTTCAAGTCAAGCTAACTAAATCTCAACCATCCATCAAATAACACACCTGCATGATCAATGGTTGGCATTCAAAGTTTAGTTTCAAGGCAAGTGATTCATTCTGGTTCGTGCGAGCAATCCTTAATAATAGAAAGGATGTCGAACTACCAAAGTACGAGATTGCATAACTATTCAAACATTTCTTAAAAGTATAATTGAGCATTGTGAAGGACATTCTGCATATTTGGAGAGATCATAATGTGGTCTTCAGACTTGTCCAGCATCGAAGCTAGGGTTATTAACCTATGAAAAACAATAAGTGAATTATTGCCTTCATATATGAATTATTGATAAATTGTGGTCTCCACACCTTTGAGTCAATTAATGTTTTCTTGGTTTTGCATTTTAAAGTTTGGCATTCATTAAGACAAAATAGTTGATTCTACATTGCTAGAGCCTCTATCAAACCCTTATCTGAGTCATAAGTTTTGTTCCAAGAAACTAAAAACCCTCATTTGTAAAATTCTTATGCCATGTCTCCCAATACAAAATCAAAAGCATCTTCATCCAAAGGGGAATATTTTTTTCCCAAAAGACTTTTAAGGGTATGTGCAAGATCATGATGGGCCAAAAAGTGGTGATATGTAAGTGATATGATGGCCCATGTGGCTGATGACTTTTTTTTTACCCAAAATTGATGAAATGAAAATGATTTTTAAAGGAGATTCTCAGCTTCCCACCAATATAAATTATTCTTTACTTTGAATTTAATAAATTATTATTATTCATTTTCTATTTGAATTACGAATAAAGTCCTAATTGATAGGCTGATGGAAAAACATCTATAGCTTTCAAACGGTATCACATTTTTTGAATCCAAAACATGTGTCACATTATATACTTCACATACTATAGGATTAAAAAAGAGAGTTGAATTTCATGAATTTTTTACCAAGTTAAGGTGGTTAGACATATGAGTTTTTATATTTTTTAAATTTTTTAATAAAAAATTCATAATTTATTATTTACTTAGAAAAAAATTACAAAAAAATATGCATCACATCGGGACATGACTCCTCTACTTATATCTAAAATCTTATAAAAAAATATTATCATTTTATTGTGGTTAGGGTGGTCAGATAGACACCTACTTCTTATTTTTTCCCTGAAATTTAAGTACTACTACATTGAAATTTCAAATTTTCACCAAATAGAATTTTTATTTTTTAAATAAACCTAGTAGTTTAGAAACTACATTCAATTTTCTATAGATTCTGTTCTTACATATTTTTGAAATAATATATATAACTTATTCAAACTTTTACGTCAAGTTGCCTAACTTTGATTTTTTGAATTTTTGTCACCACTTAAGGGCCCATTTTTTCCATGATGATCCTACTCATACCCTTAAGTAAAGATCTTATTGACCAGTTAACACCTTTGACCAGTGAAAAATATAAGGGTCGATTGCTTCTCTAAGGTCCACAAGTGGTTGAGGGCTTGATTGAAAAGAATAGTTCTATAAGGGATGCCAGATTACCTCGTACTTTGTGGGAATTGTTCTATGGTTGGTTCAAACATAGAAACATGGGTATTCCAGTTTGTAGCCCCTAGAATTGTGGCCTAGGGAAGTTAATTGTACCCAATGTCTATATGGATGATGATTTTCTTAAAGCAGTAGCCACCAATTATGACCCAATTACAAGAATTGTAAGGACATATGATGGGAAGGAGATGGTTAAAATTACCAGGGATGAAATAGCTCATATTTTAAAACTCACTAGATGGAGTGATGAAATGCCTAAAATTGATGAAGAAATTCTTAGAGAGGAATATGATAGATCTAAGATTGGATTTAGAGTCCACATACTGCCAAGGTATTTAGAAAAAAATTTGGCCTGAAGAGTTACATTGGGGCCACATGATAAGGAGCCTTTTCCTATTTGTTATTTCATTCCTTACTTCCAAAGAACTTTTTGTTCCATTTTCTAGATAATTTGTTATGATCCTATCACTAGAATGCCTATGGCATGGATGTATATGGTAGCCCCTATTCAACACCCCCAATATTGCAGAGTATATGACTATGTGGTGTTTCTCATGGAGATATAGATCCATAGATTTCAAGAGTTGAGAATGATGTCCATTAGAGCTAAGAAGGAAGCTAACCCTCCTAAAATGCTTAATCCCACTGTTACTCTTGTAGGTGAAATCAGAGGATACGGGAGGAACACTGAGCCTTTAGAAGTCAAAATAAGGGAAATGTGAAATCCTTTCATGATTCACATCGTGGTCTCCTCCCATGGTAGCATAAAAACCCTATAGGAGTGGAGAGATGAAACTAATAAACCATTTTAGAGTAGGTAGTTTAAAATTTTTAAAGGTGTGATATGGGTACAATAAAAATAAATATGGACATGTTGACTCATGTAGAGACTATCTTATCAAAATTTTATAGGGAGGCCAATCAACTTGTTACCAAATATTTTCATTATAGAGAAAAGGTTGGTGAAGTCATGAATTTTGATTGGCCTACTTAAAAGGAATTTCTGTTATGGAGATAAACACTTCAACTGGGTGGTAAAATTATTTGAAATGGTGGGGTGGTGGTTTGAATTTTTTTATTTTAAATTATGCAATCATTATGAGTAATGGATGGATGAAAATGCATTGCATAGCCTAGATTTAGTACAAATTATTCTTTTGCTAAAGTATAGAAAATATAGTGGACTTTCTCCAAATTGAATTAACAACATGTTTGCATACGTGGACATATTCTTTGTCCTTTCCTTTCTTTTTATTTCTTGTTTTCTTTCATTTTCACTTGGTGTGTGTGGGCACACATTTTAAGGAGATTGCTTGAAGATTCATTTTGAAAGGTGGGACCGGATCTCCAACGACAGATGAGGATTACTTTTGTCTCATGTTTATTCCCAACGTTTGTGAGCTCAAGTCTAACTGAAAAGGGAATATGTGTTATAGTGGTCCAATAGAATGGTGACATGTGTGCTTTTTGGTTTGAGGCTTGTTTTTCTCCTTCATTTCTATAAGAAGGAATTCAAGACTAGAAAGCAGGGTTTGTTGTATTGCAATCAACATAGTGAATTATAGATGGAATACATAGCATATTTTAAGTTGTGTTTTGTATTAGGTTCTGAATCTGTAGTTGTGTATGTGATCTTTATAACAAGATAATAAATATGAAGCACAGTGGTTCTATTTTATTGACCATTTTATCTCCTTTGTATGTGTTTTATGAATTATGAATAATATAATCAAGGATTTTTTTGTTCATATCCATTATTTTCAGTGGTTGTATGATTTCGTTCTTGCTAATATGTCCAAGGAACTAGTATAAATGGTTAAATGAGGTTGTTGATTCATATGAATTATGTGCTAAGATATCTATAAGAAGTGGTTGCCAAGAAAATAATATGTGAATACTATAATGCAGTGTTTTTTGAAGCTTACATGTTACTATGTGAAGAATTGTTATTAGATTGCATGGGTTAATATTGAATTTGTGTTTAGGATAAGGCGCTGGTTCAAGTAAGAATATTCATAATACAATTTATAGTTCAATTCATCAGCAAATCATTCTTTATGTACAAATCTTTCAAATGAGTTACCATTGTATTTATGTTATGTTTCATTATTCTCATGCTCCAGGCATATTACATTGCTAAAATATTTTCCAACCTTTTTGATATATTACATTGTTGAGTGGTTATATGAGAAGTATATGTTTTTGATAATGTATTTAAATATTAGTCACATAAATTCTTGAGTATACATTGTGGGATCACCCTCCTGGGTTTCACAAATCCCAAAGTGTGGGAGTGAATGGTTTTTAGCTTTTACTGATTCGTTGGCCAATCCCTTTAGATTACTAATCATTGGAAATGGAAAAGTCCATAGGTAATTCTAAAGATCAGCTTGGTTCTTAAAAAACAACCAACAAGGTGCAAGCCATTTTTCTCACCAAGGAGGACACATTTTCAACAAAATCAAGGGCCAACAAACTAAACAATTTGAAAAATGTAATCACTCTTTTTATCTTTGGTTTGTTCAAATTAAACTAGGGCAATCTTGATGTGTTGTTAGCATATTTTCTTGTTTTTCATTTCATTTCATTTTGCAATCTTAGACTAGAAATTCACCTGCACACATTTCAAGCACACCTAGTGGGATCCACATCATGGGTCTACTTTTATGTTCTTGTGTTGTTTTGAATTTTGCAAGTTTGGATTTTAGGTGCAAAGGAAAATACACCTTAGATGGGAGAACCTTCCTAACCTAGGGGTGGACTTGCAGTATAATGGGTGAACACATTTCCGCCACTTCAAAAGAAAAGGAAAACCTACATCCAGTAACCAAGAACACATATTTCAGAGGTGAATACACTTAGGAGAACTGAACGGGTGAACATGCTGAAGGAAAAGGAAATCTTTCTCAGGTCATAGAGGCATATGCACATACACCTCTCCACTCAATAGGAAACTATGATCCTGCCCCTTTCTTAAAAAGGTGATCTTGCATCTATTAGAAATGTGAATTCACTGTGCATAGATGTGAATTTGAGGTAATCTAGAATCTTAATTTTTTTCAATTGAAGCCTTCGCTTGATTTTAGATTTGGGTACTAATCAACTGACTTGTTCATTTTTTCTTGTGATGTTTACTAACATTTGTGCAGATTATCGTATGCCCAAGATCGGAGTTTAAAATTACTAACTCATGTGTTGCAACACGAGCAGTCAAACCCCCCTAGTTATATTTGTGTGTTGTTTTTATATACTTGCTAGGAACACGTAGATTTAATTAAAGGGTCAATTAATCTTGTTTGTTATGTTTGGGAGAGTTTTTTTGATGTATGCTCTCCCCTTGCACTGTACAATGAGCCTAGGTGATCAAAAATCACAACTCATTCTACTCTAGGTGAGTCCACCTAGGGGTGTTAGTACATGTATGCACTCCCCTTATGCTATGTGTGAGCCTGGGGATCAGAAACATCTAATACTTCCTACCCTTTAGTGAGACTTTCCTAGGATCTCATCACCCGGGGGATGATCTCAACCACATGTTACTAGTGAAGTATATAAAGGGAGGAGAGCTAAAGTTGTACCCCAATGCAGTCACGTTGTGTCTATCAAAGCATTGAAGCTAGGGTGATACCTAGATAAGACATGCAAGGTTGGTTTGAGTTTCTAGTACCTCATGGGGGCTCCTAATCTATGTTTTTGATGGGTATGTGTTCACGTTTTTTCCTTATGCACTATCCTAGTGTATCAATGACTCCCTAGAAGGATTTTTTAGCCTAGATAAAGACCTATGTTTAGTCATAGCTTGGTGAAGTGTAAGGGATGTAGATCATACCCTGAAGTTACTCATCACATACTTCCTTAGGTTGAGATAGAAATCCTTGTGGTGAACTATGATAGTTCTTGAGGAGAGAGAGAAGGTGAGCCCGTGGCATCTATCGATGACCCTATGCCATTGGATCTCTATCTACCTGCCTTCATGAGAGAGGGTTCTTCCACCTGATTCTACAGAGTATTAACCTTGGGGTGTCCCCTCAAGGTGGTGGGAATGTACATCAAGTTAGAAGACCTTTACTACTAATTTTAGGCTTGTATTGTCTAGCATGTCTTCTTATGATATATCATTGCTTTTCATTTGTTTGAGTCAGTCCTAGCCTATTTCTTCTTTATTGGTGTTTTCATCCTTTTCCATAGTCTATCCCTACCCTCAATGGTGAGTTTTCCTCACATAGGGGAGAAATTTCATTATGGATAGGTGATCCTACCTTGGAAAGGGTGAAACCATGTCATATTCTAGTCAGGTCATCCGATATGTGAACTCGCTTTTTTCATCCTCATAGGTGATTCCATGTCTAATTCTCCTAGTCCTCCATCCTTACATCTAGTAGAATAGGTTAACCTATAGTCTACAAGGGTGATCCTACGCGTAGTCCCTACCATCCCCATCCATACACCTAAAGAAATAGGTGATCTTTCTCTCCCCATAGGAATTTCCACATCTTGTCTATAAAATAAAGAAAGGAGTGATCTTGTGACCTAGATAGGTGAGTTTGTGTTCCCGAGAGGTGATCCTCTAAATGCCCGTTCATACTAAACCCTGAATAGGTGATCTTGCTACCTATTTTGGTGATCCTAAGAGTGCACATTGTATATTACAAGACATAGGAGAACTCATCAACCCTAGAGAGGGGATTATATGATCCTTTAGATAGGCGATCTTGTGAATTAAACAAGTGAACCCACAATTCACAGAGGTGAATCCACATCCCATACAAAATACCCGAGAGTGAATCCTTTGGACCACTGAAAGCCTATTTTTTTCTAAGTCTGTTCCTTTGATCAAATAAGTTTTATCACCATCCTTCTATCCATAATCATCATTTTAGTGCATCTCAATTTTTCAAAAGTCAACGAGTCTTTAATCAAATCATATAGGTTCATCTTAGGACATCCCTACCCTACATATCCATCATCAATTCATCAATCTGAGTCCTTTAGGCATAATTTTAGGGCTCTCTTATCTAATTGGGTTAGGTAACTGACCCTAATCATTATCATTCATGCTTACTTAGGATTGTTATCCATCTCGAGTTAGTAATCATTCTCAGCCTTATCAACTTACTTCCATCTCAAGGTATATTTTGTGTTGTAATCATCATCCTCTATCTCCCAATAAAACTCCTAAACCCGACTTGGAGTTAATCCTAGCAATTGAATCCAATCAAACATATAATCTCATCAATCAAGCCAACTTAGGTTAACCGAATTATCAATACATCATTATCCTAGCAATCATCTAATCAATTGATTTGTCATCCTAACAATCCTTTAAGTCATCATCTAGGTCATTAACACTTAAGTTCATCTTAAGGCTTAGTGTCATCTTAATCTTATGTTCATCTACATTTACATGCCCATGACCACTTTGTCATAGGCAAGAAAACTCATGGAGCTACAACAGTCTTGAGGTGCTCAGCCTCAACATAGTCCAAATCCACCCCCTAACACTAGATCTTTGCAATCCAATACTGAAGTTCATCCTCATCCTTCCATCGAGGAAGGGATGGTCAATCAACCTGAGGTAACTATTGATGAATATCTTACTGATCCTACTAATGCGCAAATGATTGATCATCTTCTTGCCAATTGTGGGGATAAAATTCTTGCTCAATTTCTCAAAAGGGGTACCAAGCCCCCACCAAGGTATGATATCTCACAATATGGCAACATCACACCCCAATCTCAAACACATGATCTACAAATTTCTAAGGTAAATTTGGGATCATCAATCCCTCAAGTACCCCAGGTTACTCCGTAGGATACATGGTACTAACCTAGGTTTGGCAATGATGTATGCTATTAGGTCCCACCCTCACCTATTAGGATTAATGTCATGGGGATAGCAAAACACCTCCATCTTAGTAGAAAATATACTCATACTATAATCAGTCACCTCCATCCTAGTAGAAACTACAACAAAACACCTACTATCAATAGTCAAACTTGCAACAACCTCTATACATATCCCAACAACAACCCACTTACAATTATCACTCCAATCCCAACTACTCATACTACAATCATTTGTCCTCATCCCAATAGTAGGGTCCCTCCTCATCATATTACCAAGCCCCTCCATCACACCAAAAAACCCATGCTAATCCTCAATTCACATATGTGGAGAAATACCAACAAATCCCTTCACATCCACCTCCACTGTCATATGATCAATCCATTCCACTACCACCACATCAAGAATATGCTCCTTATGATCAGTCCAATCTAAATAATCCTCACCCACTAGCACCAATCAATAAGGAATGTGAAGACATGAAGTTTTCCCCCAAAGATTTGGAAGCTGGTACCTCCAAGAAATCCTTCAAATTTGAAGAGATTTGTCCTTATCCATTTAATTTGTCCATTTCACTCCTTGCCTTTTAATTTTTTTTTGAAATTCCTAAATTTGACAAGTACAAGGGGAAGAGTGGCCCACACAACCACCTATAATAATTTTACATGCATTATTAAGAGG
Source organism: Sequoiadendron giganteum (assembly GCA_007115665.2). Classification (NCBI taxonomy): domain Eukaryota; kingdom Viridiplantae; phylum Streptophyta; class Pinopsida; order Cupressales; family Cupressaceae; genus Sequoiadendron; species Sequoiadendron giganteum. The sequence goes on from CM021102.1 coordinate 693,250,967, forward strand.
TCTTCCCCAATCATAACTACTTTCTTCGATTATTCCCTAGAAGCCCAAGAAGACCAGCTTTACAGTGGTGCATGGGTCTACCACGGGGGTCAATATCCACCTTTGCTGATTTATCAAAGAAGTTTGTTATACAATTCTCTTTCAATATCGAGAAGGATATAGATACTCTAGATCTTTTGAAGGATAAACAACCCTATGGGGGAAACATTTTCTAGCTACCTACAAAGGTGGTGAGCAATTGCTAGTCAACTCAAGTGTAGTCTTCCTAAGAAGGAGTTAGTGAAAATTTTTGTCACAAAATATCACCCTGAGTTGGCCCATAATTTACATCTCCATTATGTCACCACCTTCATAGGGTGATTGAGAAAGGTACCACCATTAAGAAGGCCCTCATCACTAAGGGACATATCAAAATATTTAAGGAGGATAAAGATAAACAATCTGGAGATAAATCCCACTACTAGAATAGGAACAAAAATGTTATGAATGATTGTGTCACCGACACTAAACACATCCAAGTAGCTAGCACTTCACAAAGATCATAGTACATCCCCAATCCACAATCAGTTTCCAATGTTATATCCATACCACAGGGTGCACCCCATCCTCCTCCACAGTCTAATCAAAATAACAAAGGGAATAATAAGCACTCATTCACTCCTTTGGGAGAATCCTTAGATGTCGTTTTCAAGAGGTTTCTCTAGGTGAACTATGTAGTCACTTATCCTGTGAGAAATCCTTTTGATGATTCAATGCCTAAACCTTCTAGGTATAGAGAGAATGAGTATTGTGATAACCACAAAATTAAAGGTAACTCCACTAACAAATGTCAATGACTTAAAGCTTATATCCAAGATCTCATAGATCAAGGAGACATCATAGTGGATGAAAATTAGGCCACATCATCCAATGATCAATTAAAGATATCAAAATTCCTTCCCTAAGAACAACCGAGGTCCAAGCACCTCCAACACAAACTATGGACCCAATAATAATAGCCAAAATAATAGCACCAATAATGTTAGCTATAAAAATGTGCCTTATAATATCCTTGATCATCTTGGTAAGACACCTACTCAAATCTCCATTTTGGATTTTCTAAGGTCCTCCTCAGTCCACCAAGATATTCTCACAAAATATTTGTAGGATACACACGTGCCAAATGAAATTGATCCTACTCAGTTTCAAGCTTTAGTAGGAAATTTTTCATCCACCTATTAGCTAGTATTTAGCTAAAATGATATGCCACCAATCAATTCATCCCATAATTGTGCCTTACACATTGAGGTCGTGGTCACTTGCCATAAGGTAAAACATGTCTTGGTAGATAGTGGCTCTACCCTCAATTTATGTACATTAAGGTTCATAAACCAGGTGGGGTATACTCATACTGACCTAAATAGTTAGACCATTATAATTAAAGCCTATTATAATACAGAAAGGGACTTAGAGGGTATTATTTTTCTTCCAATCTAGGTTGGCCTTGTTGTGCAATACACTACTTGCCACATCCTTGATCTAGATTTTCCGTACAACCTTCTCCTCAGCCGACCATGGATTCATGCCATGCAGGTTGTTCCATCCACCTATCACCAATGTTTGAAATTCCCATATAATGGGGTTAAAGTAACTATCCATGCAGACCCTCAACCTTTCAAGTACTACCATGCTCTAGAGGCTTCTTTCCTACATTCTTGATATTTTCGAGGTGTCAAAGTTGGATCTCCTTAGGCATCACCATCCATCCCATCATCCAATCCATCCTCTAATTCATCATCCACACAATATCCACTCCATCCACTACATCTAATTCTACCATTACCAAGGTCTAGATCATTGACAAAGGTTGTGGAGAATATGAGATGTGTACAACTCTTAATTTGGAAACGATGCCACTATCTCCTCACACCTATAGACAACCTTCTTAGTCTGCACCAAAAGCAGTGAAGACCAAAACTATCAGCTCCAAAAACATGGGTTCTACCACTTTCCAGTCGCCAAGAACACTACAAGATCAAGCAGATGAAGATATTATTCAATGGGTCTATAAAGAATAACTTGAGCCATCATCTCCCCTCATTGAATATTTCCAAGAGTTTTATCCCCATGCTTCAAAGCTAGTAGAAAAATACAATTATCAAGGAGGGCTTGGTGTAGAAGAGCATGAAAGATTACAACCCATTGAGACACTAGTATAAACTAAACATTTGGGCTTAGGCTATGACAAGAAGCAAAAAGGTCCCCCATCATCTACTAGAACTCCCAATAATGTTAACTTGAATAATGATTTCCTTGAAGACATACTTGAAGAAGAATTAATCATACTCTCATACAATGATGTAGATCTCCCTTCCCTTTTTGATTCCACCTCAATCTTTTCCATCAACATTTCACTTTGTCACCCTAACCTTATTAATTGGGACCTACGAGGGAGTTCACAAATAAACATCTTTCCTTTAGAGGAAACCTACGTACATCTCATGGGATTGGGGGAGGATGAACACCCTAACTACAAAAGAGAAAAGAAGAAAAACAAAAAAGAGTCACCTAGTGAAAATATCCCCGAGGCACTTCTTGACTTGTCAAATGTAAAAATAAAGGTGTATCTGCTAGTGAAAACCTTGATGAGGTGCTAGAGGATGGGGATGTTCATCTCCCCCTCATTGGAGCTCATTTATCTAAACAGTCTTCAATTTTGATTGAGGAGATGCAAGAAGTTAATCTAGGTATGGAAGAGGAACCCAAGATCACATATGTAGAAAAGTCATTACCCGAGGAAGAGTACCCCATCGCTATCAATATGCTAAAGGAAGGGATCACTAACTTTGCATGGTCCTATTCAGATATGCCAGGATTGGATCCTGCATTGGTTGTGCACCTTCCTGATATCCATCTAGATGCAAAACCAGTTAAATAGAAGCTCAAGAAAATGCATCCCCAAGTGGCTTTACTTGTTAAGAAAGAACTGGAAAAACTGTTAGAGGTTGGGTTCATTAGACCTATTGATTATTTTGATTAGACATCTAATATAGTACCTATGGCTAAACCTAATGGGAGCATTACCATCTGTACCGACTTTCGGGATCTCAATGAAGCTTTCCCAAAAGATGATTTCTCGCTTCCTAGCATTGATATGTTGGTAGGTCTCATAGCAGGACATGCCATGCTATCCCTCATGGATGGATTCTCAGGCTATAATTAGATCAAAATTGCACCTGAGGATTAGCACAAGATCACTTTCACCACCCCCTGGGGGATTTTCTGCTATAATGTCATGCCCTTTGGTCTCAAGAATACGGGTGAAACCTATCAACATGCAATGACAATCATCTTCCATGAACTCATTCATATTATAATGGAAGATTATGTTGATGATTTACTAGGTAAGTCAAAAATAAGAGAAGAGCATACCAAGATCTTGAGGAAAATCTTTGAGAAGTTAGAGCAATATAAGTTGCACTTGAATCCAAAGAAGTGTTTTTTTGGCATCACATCTAGAAAATTATTAGGTTTCAATGTATCTAGAAGAGACATCGAAGTGGATCCAGTGAAATTCAAGGCTATAATGGAAATTCCCCCACCTCACAATCTAAAACAATTAAGAAGTCTACAAGGAAAATTATAGTCTATTAGGCTTTTCATGACCCAACTTGCTAATAGATATCAATCATTTACACACCTCTTGCATAATAACATAACTTTCAAATGGGATCTACAGTGTTAGCAAGGCTTCGACAAGACCAAGGAATATCTAGCCAATCCACCAATCTTAATGCCTCCTATTCCTGGCAAGCCACTACTACTATACATCTCAGCTAGTTCAGTTGCATTGGGGGCATTGTTGGCCCAACATGATGATTTTTCTAAAGAGCATGCCATCTATTATATCAGCCATACACTTGTGGGTAATGAGCTTAATTATTCACTCATGGAAAAATATTTCTCAACAATTGTTTTTCAATTCATAAAAGTCGTGTTATTATATGCTTAGTCATCCTATCAAGATCATATCAAAATTTGACCCACTCATATATCTGTTATCAAGAACGTCATTAACTAGCTGCATGGCCAAGTGGGTTATGATCCTTAGCAAGTTTGATATTGAATATGTGCTCAATAAGGAAATCAAAGAGAAAGTAATAACAGATCAATTGGTTGACACTCCTTTGATAGACACATATCCCTTAGTAGTAGATTTTCCTAATCAAGGGGTCCGTATAGTCTCAGAATCAGATACATGGACATTATATTTTGATGGGCCATATACTCACAATAGAGCTGGTGCGGGTATTCTCTTTGTCATCCCCCAAGGTTATTACATCCCGAAGTCATTTAGATGAGCATTCCCATGCACAAATAGCATTGTTGAATATGGAGCTTTAATCATAGGCCTCAAAATCGTAGTACAATGGAATATCACTCATCTTCATGTCTTTGGTGATTGTTAGCTTATAGTCAAACAAGTCAATGATGATTTTCAAACTAAGGATGATAAGCTTCATCCTTATAAATGAATGGTGGATGATTTCATGAAGTATTTCACCCATATATAGTTCGTGCTATGGCTACAATTGGTTCTCTCATTCAGATGCCTAAAGATCGAACAGATTGTGAGTTCCTTGTAGAGCAACTATTAATCCCAGCATACGATATTCCTAACAATGAAATCATGTGTTATATCACGGGTCCCCAATCACCTTGGTATCACAACATTTATGCCTATCTACACAACATCCTACCACTTGACCTCACTTGTAAACAATGCAAATATTTTATCCCATGCACTTCCCACTACACAATTATAGGAGATGCACTTTATCGTAGAGGGTATAATGGCACTCTCCTTCAGTGTATAAACGAATCAAAATATCATGTTGCATTAAATGAAGGGCATAGTGGTATTTGTGGGTCTCATTCTAATGGGATGGCCTTAGCGAAAAAAATTCTTAGAGCAAGATATTATTGGCCCACTATAGAATATGACGCTTGTGAGTTTGTGACGAAATTTGTACCATGTCAACAACACATAGATTTAATCCATGCTCTTACACAAGATTTACAATCTATCATTGCACCATGGCCTTTTTCACAATGGGGTTTTGATTTAATTAGCAATATTTACCCTCCTTCATCCGATGGTCACACCTTTTAATCATCATTGCCACTAAATACTTCACTAAATTGGTGGAAGCAATTCCACTTCCCAAATCACTGGTATTCAAAATTCCAAATTTATCCTCTACCATATTCTCTATAGATAGGGTATCCCCTCCACTATCATCATCAACAACGGAAATCCCTTCAAAAACCAGTATATGAAACACCTTTTTGAAACCTATCACATCCAACACCATTGGTCAACTCCCTATTACCGTCAAGGTAATGGAAAACAAAAAAACTACCAACAAGACCCTTATTAAAATCCTCAAGAAGGCTGTCAACAACACTAGTCGAGATTGGAACCTCCACCTTAATCTTTCCCTTTGGGCATATTGTGCATCCATGCACACCTCCACTAGTACTGCCACATATTCCCTTGTTCATGGTGCAAACGACATCTTGTTGATTGAAGTTGAGATCCCATCACTCTATATCTCTCTAAATAATTTAATCAATGATGAAGATGCTTGAGTCACGTGCTTATGTTAGCTTGAACTCTTGGATGAGAAACACATCAAGGCCTATAATCATCTAGAAGCCTATCAATATCATCTAAGAAGGAGTGACAATAAGAAGGTTCATCTTCGCCAATTCAACATTGGTGATCTAGACCTGAAAGAAAATTAGCATACCAATAGGATCGAGAAAAGAAAGCCAAGTTTGAAGATAATTTGTTGGGTCTTTATGTCATTACTGAAAAATATGGTTATGTGGAATATAGGCTTACAACACCTGAGGAGGAGCCCTTAGAAGAACCCATTAACATCATGAACCTAAAGTGGTTTTACACCTAGGTTGGCTAGGTTAAACTACCTTGAAAAATACCAAAAAAAGTAAAAAATCATGAAAAATACAAAACATTTGAAAAAGTCAAAATTCAAAAAATAGCAAAGAGAAATAACACATCCTCTGGTGAGAACCACTTGGTGGCACCTCAAATAAGTATGCTTGGTGAAAAACTGGCAACAAGAGCCATTCGTAGAGGGCTTAAAAATTATCTACCTTGTATCCTATTTTTTTGTATTCCTTTGCTCATCCTATCCCTATATCCCACCATCCTACCGCCCATCTTTCATCCATCTCCTATCATCCATCACTTGGTATATTTTTGATTGAGCATTGGAAAATTCAAATTTTCTATCCAAGATCCTAAGCTTCTATATTGAATCTAAGCTTTTTGTCACCTATATATTGGCATCGTTTGTCAACCTTGCATCCTCACTTAGGTCCTCCATCATGTCGGTCATTACTGGGTCTTTTTATCTTTCATCCTTTTGTTAAACTACATTGCCTCTGTGCTTTCACATAGGCAAGGCTAATCATTTGATTATCCCCTGAGGCTTTTGTCCATCCTTTCGCATCTATCTTTGTCATCCATTGCGGTCTCCATTATCCTCTTTCCACTTCTATCCATAGTCACTCATCAGTCCTTTTATCGAAGTACGAGGTATCTGTGCTTCCACCTAGGCAAGGCCATCAATCGATGAGCCCTCGAGACCCTAGGTCTATCCTTAGGGTGTGTCTTGGTTTTGTATCATGTTGTCAAGCATGTTCAAATCTAGTTGGTTCCTACAAAAAAAGAATCCATTTTTACTATGAGGTTCAATCTATTTTGAGTATCCTAAGTCATGTCGATCACCTAATCTATCCTCTATCTTTGGTATTAACAAGATGTATCCTTCATTCAATAAAACTACATCAATCCCATCCACCTACTAGTCCTATGGCAAATGATATTTGGAATTTTTTTTAATTTTTTGGTGCTCTTAGATTTTTTTTATCATTTGAGCTTCCTATTACACTTTGTCAAGGTCACCACAATCCATCATATCATGGTGCGATTTGATTGGTAAACATAGGGGCATATCTTTATTTTTTGTGTGATCTTGCCTTCTTGTTTGTCTCACGTAGTACCCACCAAGATCCTTATGGTCTTGTGTTACGTTGGGGCATCCTGTGTGCTTGGGGTTATTCCAATATCAGGCCCAACCAAAGTCATCATGGCTTTGGGGTGTTGGGATAGCCTTTTTTTTTCATGTTTGTGTTACACTTTTGAGACTAATCAACCTTGGTTCTTCATACCCTAGCATATTATGTCCTATGTTATAGAAAAAATTAGTGCTCTTAATATGGAAAAATGGCATTATGTTTGCATTTCATTTATCCTCTCAGTGCATTACATTTACCCCCCCATTCATTTTTCCTCTAGCCTATAATTAGTAATTTTTTGTTGTTCAAATTTTAGTCTCCCACATATTCTTTCTATTAGGGTTCCTATGGTTTTGATAGGTGCACTATCATACACACCATTATTCATCCCACTATGCATAATCATTATCTTTCAGATTCATTTTATCACATAGCATTAGCATCTTTCTTAATATCATCATCCATTTTATTTTCATCCCATTAGGTTGCATTATTCATGTTGTTATTTTTCGTAATTAGACCCTTGTTCATTGCACTAGAACACATTGTATGATCCATTTTCATTATCACTGTAGACACCCAAAATTGTCCATGTCATAACATTACCTAGTCGATACATGACCTTGTAAAACATCTTGTAATATTTTACCCTAGGTCATTACATTATCCCCCTTATCCCATTTGTTCCACTTAATCAGCTTCCCAATTAATTAAACAAATCTCATTTTTTTAATTAATTCCCCTTCACATGTCGCAAAATAATTCACATTAAATATTTGAATTAATCTTTCACTTTTACCACACCGCAACATGTGTCGCTTGACTAAAACTCTTCACATGCACACATAATTTAAATAATTTTATTATTTAAATTATGAGATTCCTACTCACATCCTATTTTTAGCCCCATTCATTGTGCGTCATAGGCATCTTTTTTCTCCAAAATAAATAAAAGAATTTGACTTATTTCCTCACATCCTAATTTTAGCCCCATATCATAACCCACTTAATGTGTGTCATAGGCACTAAAATAAAATTTTAATCCTAGCCATATATATCACAAATTTGGCTTTTAATCTTGGCCATCGAATCAAATCAGCCTTCTCCTATAAATCAAACCTTTCATAGGCCATTTGGGTGGATCTTCTTCTAGCATCCTTACTTTGCCAAAATTTATTTCAATCTTCTTATCTATCTATCTATTTTTCCTCTATCATCTCCATCTTATCATTAAAATGCGTAAATGAGCAATCAACATATCAAAATAATCAAACCTTCAAAATCATGCATTCTCATGTAGGTGGAGAAGAGCAATGGAGATAAATGAAATCTAGCTTAGAGATTAGTTTTCTTTGCTTTCTTATTTTGATTTTCATGCTAGTTTGTGTTTTATTGTGCTTGTTACGGTTTTTCATTATAATTTGTTTATGTATTTTTCTCTAATATTTTTACCCTAACTAGATTGGTGAACCCAATGTGAATCCTTTGATCTAGCTTTTTTTCTACAGGTTTTATTAACTTTTTGTTGCAGATCTGTGAGTTTTTGGACAAAACCCCAGGTTTTACAAATTTCATCATATCTTCCAAACGGCTACACATTTCTCTACAATATTTTCACAAAAGATTAAAACTCATCTTAAGGGAATAGAGTAAAACAATTAAGGGTTAATCACCCATTTTTGTAGGAGTTATCATTATTTAATTTTTTTCATAAAATTGACTTTTTGGATGCCAATCAGCGAATTTTCTAGACATTTTTAAAGTTTTGGAGATCTCTTGAAGTTTTAATGATGGTCTTTGTTTCGCAGATTTAACTTAGAGGTCAAATAGAATGCAAAACAATCAAAGCTTTGTTTTTTGTGGGGTTTTCATAAATTCACATTTCTGGGCACAAAATAGGGAATTTTTCTAACTTCTTTACATTTCTGGAAATATCGGACAAAAATAGTAGGGATTTCTTCTTTGAGTTTTTATTTTTCAAATCCATAACATCTTCAAATAATCAAATCTAATTTGGTTATGTTAAAAACATGTATCTGAAATTGCAATTTTCTGATGAGCTTATTTTTTTTGGTTGCATTATAATATACATATATATTTTTTATTTTGTATGTGATCATAAGGAGCTTTAGTAGCAGCAATATCAATCATACACAACAAATTGGAAAGTAAAATATTTTAGGTGCACTCATTCTATTATTTGTATCTCTCATTTAATCAATCAATCTTGTTTGCAAAACACTTCAATTTGGAGCTTTAAAATGAATATCTTGCTTGCAATCACACATTGAAATTGGGCCTAAAAAAAAGAGAACCATTGTCTTCCCATCACACATTTTGGCTTTGGGTTAAAAAGAACAAGTGTTTGAACTATTTTGCACAAATTTTGATTTTCTAAAGTGAAATTAACAACTACGAGTGTGAATCAAGTGTGTTTGTGATTAAAAACACCTCACTTGGTTTGATTTTGTCAAACCTTTCATAGGAGGCCAGCTAGAGGATTTTATCACCCCTAGGGATGATCTCAATCAAGGTGTGAATCGAAAGACACACTTATTTGGGAATTAAAATCATGTCACTCTTGGCTAAGCCCTAAAGAACTTTATTACTTTGGGAAGTGAAGGTGAAGGGTGGGTTACCCCTTTCTCCAGACAGTGTGGAAAGATTTTTCTTTCAAATCATCCCTCGTCAACCTCATACATCCTGGCTTAAAACCTAATTGGCCATACCCACTTGACTAACATTAGGCTTTTTTTTGTGTATTCAAATGTTTTTTTAATAACAAAATTTAATATTGAAAGAAAAATTCATCATTGTGTTTGGTGTGATTTCATGAACTTACACATTCGATCTTGTCTTTGATATTGCCCAAGTCAAACTTTCAATAAATATTTTCCACATCATCTAATCTTTCCAAGCCAAATAATCAAAGTCATTCATGCAATCACATCATTTTAAATCATCATCGTAATCTTAATCAAATATTTTTCAAAAGTGACACCATGCCAACATTAGAAGACATAGCAAAAAATCTCATTCCAATACTTCACATAGCTCAAACAAGCCAATCACCTTTAAACCAAAAAATCATTCAAGGAACCCATGACATGATCCAAAAACTTCAAACAAGCCAATCAGCTCAAATGCAACATCTCATAACACAAGCCCAATATCTCATAGCCACTTGTCAAACCCAACAAGCACATCATCCTCTATTCATTCAACACCAATCAATTTCACCTCATTCCTATGTGGCATCCTTTCCATTCCATATCAATCTAATCCATCCACCTATCAAAAAAATTCTGGACATCACCTTATCCCACCTCTTTCCATGCCAATTCCACATCATCATATCAATTCACTTCACAACAAGATCAAAATCCTTTAAGTCTTAATTCCACCTTTGACAAGGGAAATACAAATCTAGCTCATGCATCCTATAAATATATTGTACCACCATCTAATCAAAGGCCTATCCTAAATCCACCATTTCCTAGTTCAAATCCACTGGTCCCCATACATTCCAACACATCAAACCCCTTCATTACCCACACCATCATCTAATCCTCCATCAAATCCACGCCCTAATTTCAAACATTTAAAAAATAAACCTATGGCATTACCCAAATTCACCTATCCACCTACAAAGGATGTGACCCAAGGGATACTAGCAAGGAATCAAACATCACCATGTCATCCAACCCATATGTTTGAACATACCAAAGAGTCTTCAAACACCATGCCCATTCTTACAACCCCATCATGTAGTCCCCCCCATGAGCCTATTCAAGAGCCTCCCCCATTGAGCCCAAGTCAACCTCCATCATGTCTCCATGTTGTTGACCATCTAGAACATATCAAGCCTATTCAAGAGTCATCCCCTTCTACTTCCACTCAAGCAACCCAAGATTTATATCAAGAGCCTAATCTTAAGCATGTGGAAACATCAAACTCTAGTCCTAATCAAGATCAAATCACTTTCATTCAGCCTATCTAGAATCTATATATTTTTTATGATCAAGATGATATCCATAATGATGAAGAGCTTATCCATGAGAAACTTTATCTTGTACCCACCCATGAGCAAGATATCCCAAATACACCTTCACCTAGTCCTATCCATGATCCACCAACATCCACTTCCTTTGATGAGACATATACCTCCCAAGTCAACGTAGAAGATCAAACAAATATCTTGGATCTTAGTGAACACAATGTTAATGAAAATCCCAATGATCCTTCGACATCCACCATCAACTCCATTTCAAATACATCATATCCAATTGGTCTTTACACCCTCATTTATGAATGTTCCTCCTTAGAACAACAACAACCTTTATCTTTTGTTGCTTCACTTTCCCCATCCAATAAGGAACTCGTGTCTAGTGTTCCACCTACACCTATTCCTATTGTCCATCACATACTCCAAAACATGAACTACCAAGGTAAAGGTTTAGGCCTTCATGAACAAGGTATTTTGGATCCCATCTATGCCAAAATCCCTCCATGCTCATTTGGCCTTGGATACTCACCTCGAGGAAAAAAAGCTAAAGATGTTGGTACTTCCTCCATCCATCATACTCTTTCCACCATAAATCCTATCATATGCCTAAAACATGTGTTGCCATACCTCCACCATCATCCTACAAATTTCAAAAGCATGTGATCGTACACCTTCCACAATCAACTTTTCCACCATTGCTTCCAAATCCTAATATCCCTCCATCTAATCTACCTTCGTTACTCCCAACACCTAATATTTCCATTATACAATCCCCTTATCCATCCATCCATAAATCTTTTAAAAATCCTAATCATGACCAATCAATGCACACATTGTCTAAACATGAAACTTCTACTCATTTCACCATACCCATGGGACTCAAAATCAAAAATTTATATGCCTCTACCTATAAAGTAAAAATCCTAAGGTTCCTCATGCCTTAGGACACAGAAGCAAATAATCAAAGAAAAATCCATGCAAAAAGCAATATAAGCCCATACCTTCAAAAGAAAAGTATAAAAGAAAAATAGTTTGGGTACCTAAGAAAAATGAAAACAAGTCAAACGAGGCATCTACATCTCAAAAATCCCAACCATCCACTTCCACCTCACATTCCCACTCTATTCAAGAATCTCATATTCCATCCCACAAGAAAAATAAAAGCCATAAAAATAAGTCTATGTGGTTACCTAAAACACTTCATCACCCATCTCCTAAGAAAACATATCCATTACTTCCTACACCCCCTCCACATCAAAAGCTTCAACGTTTATCACAATGTGTGCAACCATTGGTCATGGTTCGCTTCCATTTCACAATAATTCCACCTACTTCCATCTCCTCATCCTTCACTCATTATCCTACATATCTCCCCCATCACCTTCCTATGGTCCATTATTTTGGATAAGCCTCCCCTTCATCTTCCCTACATAATCCACATCATAATCCACCAATCCCTCCATAATCCACATCATAATCCATCTCACACTCATAGAATTCTTTACCAACATCCATGAGGAAACTTGACATGGTACATGTGATGACATCCATCTAGTGGGACTATCACATTTCATGGAACTACACACTTGAGTCCCTCCTATCATTCTCCTATTAAAAAAAAAAACTCAAAAAAAAAAAAGAAAAAGAAGAAAAGAAAAAAAAGTAAGGAGAAATCATTTCATCCAATAGTGAAAACCATCCTTGGTGGCACCTTGGATAAGTACCATGATGAAAATTTGGCGAACAAACATCATGTGTAGGTTGATCTTCTATGCCACTTACACTTGCAGGCACTTTGTCTCAGCTGGACTATCTATCTTATCAGTTCAGTTCTTATCATACCATTTCCATCCAACCTACCATATTTAGCCATCATATATACCTAGCATATTGAGTCCACTTATCCACCCTTCTCCTTTTGATCTTGATGAAGACATATGGAAAAAAATTTGAAACATGCTTTGGATATCTTTTGATATACCTCATCCTTCCAAACAAGCCTATCATTATCCTATTTTCATAACCTTTTTCATGAAAATTCCTAGGTATTGTATCTCGAATGGGGTATTTTATTCTTGTGCGACATAGTCTTTGGAGATCACATCCTTGCTCTTCTATGATGCATACATCTATTTCATTCACTATGACCTATCCTTTATATTGATCCATCTATCATGAGTCTTCTATCCCTTATCTTATCACCCACCCTTTCATCCATCAATACTCTCTACTTCCTTGCACCTAGACTTGGTTTTCCCTTGTCATTGGTATCTAGCATAAAGGCTACCCAAATTTTCATTCATTGACATCTCAAAACATTTCAAAAAAGTCCTGAAAAAAAATGCAAAAAAAATTGAAAAAGGTCTTGAAAAAAAATCCAAAAAATCAAAACATTTCAAAAATTAAAATTAAAAGAAAAAAATAAAAAATTTCAAAATCCAAAAAAAAAAGCGTAAAATCCAAAAAATCAAAACATATCAAAATTCCAAAAAAGAAAAACATTCCGAAAATCCAAAAAAATTAAAAATCAAACATCCATAAAAAAATCCAAGCAATAAAATAAAATTAAATTAAATCTTCAAATTCCACAAATCAATTCACGACTTCAAATCAATCCTTCAAATAAATTTCTTCATCAAACTATCCAATCACATCACTTCTTCCAATCAAATCCATTCTTCTTATCAACCACATCACTTCTTCTAATCAAACCCATTCTTCTAATCAATCCAATCATTATCATCAAATCAAATCATTTCTTCATCAATTTAATCAATCAAAATAATTCCAAGTAAATCATTCTTCAATTTAATTCATCAATCATCATCCAAACCTTAAATCAATCATGTTCACTCATTCCAAGCAATAATCCAAATGCAAGTCAATCCTTAATCCATACCAACCAAGTTAATCAATCTTGCCAAATTATCCAATTGCATCAATGGTCTTGATCCTAATCTTGTTGTAAACCCAATCAATCAATCAATCAATCATCCTTCTATTTATCTAGGGATATATCATTCCCTACAATGAAAACACTATCATCATCATCATCAATCAATCAAATAATCATTAGTTTATAGCTTGACAGGTGTAATACCTTGTTTGTTTTTGCATCATTTGTGTATGCTTGCTTTCTTGCTTGTGTGTGTTATCATTTTGATTTTGCATTTGCATCGAATCCAAGTCACTCCTAGCTAATATTCATATCTTGTATCTAGACAATGTTGTATTATGTTGGGCACTTGACACATTGTCACCTTGGTGCATAACATCTAGTGCTATATCAAACATATGATTGCTCACTTTATTGCAAAACAACATGTTATTCCTTTTTTTCATTAACTTCCTATCTTGTATCATTCATCTTATCCCTCCTTTACCATTTCATTCATTTTGAGAGAATACCCATGTTTGTCCAACCCGCCTATCCTCTTGAGGGGGTATCACCATCATTATCATATCCTACATCATCATCTCATTTCTTCATATCTTTTTTTCTATCATCCCTTTCCTTAATTCATCTTACTCCTCACTTCCTCACATGGTTGGGGGATCATCTTTTTTTCCTCTATCCATACCTTAGCTTCTTTGAAATGATGTTACTCGACATAAATCTCATCATCTCAAACATCATCTCAGAGAGGGGCAAAATGTAGACACCCAAAATTGTCCATGTCATAACATTACCTAGTCGATACATGACCTTGTAAAACATCTTGTAATATTTTACCTTAGGTCATTACATTATCCCCCTTATCCTATTTGTTCCAATTAATCACCTTCCCAATTAATTAAATAAATCTCATTTATTTAATTAATTCCCTTTCACATGTATCAAAATAATTCAAATTAAATATTTGAATTAATCCTTGACTTTTACTACATCGCAACATGTGTCACTTGACTACAACTCTTCAGATTCCCACTCACATACTATTTTTAGCCCCATTCATTGTGTGCCATAGGCATCTTTTCTCTCCAAAATAAATAAAAGAATCTCACTTATTTTCTCACATTCTAATTTTAGTCTCATGTCATAACCCACTTAATGTGTGTCATAGGCACTAAAATAAACTTTTAATCCTAGCCATACATATCACAAATTTGACTTTTAATCTTGGCCATCAAATCAAATCAGCCTTCTCCTATAAATTAAGCCTTTCACAGGCCATTTGGGAGGATCTTCTTCTAGCATCCTTACTCTACCAAAATTTATTTCAATATTCTTATCTATCTATATATTTTCCTTCTATAATCTCCATCTTATCATTATGTTGCGAAAATGAGCAATCAATATATTAAAATAATGAAACCTTCAAAATCATGCATTCTCATGTAGGTTGAGAGGAGCAATTGAGATAAATCAGATCTAGCTTGGAGATTGATTTTCTTTGCTTTCTTGTTTATATTTTCATGCTAGTTTGTGCTCTATTGTGCTTGTTAGGGTTTTTCATTATAATTTCTTTATGTATTTTTCTCTAATATTTTTACACTAACTACAATCACTAGATTTGCATTGCATTATCATTACCATTATCATTTTCATTATCATCTTAATCTGTTTAGATTAATATGAATTTTTTATTCTAAGCATCTTAAGTCCATTTTCATTATAATCTTAATTTTTTTAGATTAATATATATTTGTTATTCTAAGCATCCTAAGTTCATTTCATCCATTTTGTTGCATTATCATTTTCATTATCATCTTAAGTTGTTTAGATTAATATAGATTTGTTATTCTAAGAATCTTAAGTCCATTGTCATTATCATTTTAAATTGTTTAGAGTTATCATTCTAAACATATTAGTTCATTTCGCTACATACATTACATTACATTTATCACATCTATTCATAACATGATTACATATGCATAGTGCATCCATTACACATTTTCATGTTACATAATACATGCATAATTAACCATCACAATGCAATCAATAATCCATACATCATTCATCATCCATACATCATCAATCATCATGTCATATTCCAATATGCATGCATCATAAATCACAATATGCATCACAAATCATTAGTACCATGTCCATAGAATACATCATAGGATCATAAATCATGTCACATCACACCCTCTATTCAGAAGCGTTAGACAACACATCTCATCCATGTCATACATGTACAATAGACAAAAAGCATCATCATTACATACATACATCATAATCATAATCATAAAAATGAGAAAAATAAATATCCACAACATCACATAATAATCACATAACATTTCCAATGTCCATCACATCATATATATATATATATTAAGAATATAGTGTCGATCACAAGTCCATCCAAGGTCCATAATAAAAAGATCATAAAATTCCATTAGACAAGTCCATGTCCATAGTCTATCAAATCCATAAAATAAAGGTACAAGTCTAGGGAAATAATAAAATACATATAAGAATATCTGACACATCATGGTGTCATAAATCAATAAAGAATCATAAAAGAATCTATATGTAATCACTGCTTGTATATATATGTATTCGCCCTACACCTATCAAAAATTGGAATCTTGTATCACCCCCTCTATTCATCTATCCATTTCTCCCTACATCTGAGCATTGTGGGGAGTCTCCTCTTGATCCTCATCCATAAGGAGGTATCTCTTGGTAGTCGTTATATCCCCTAGTATGAGTCTACATTGAGTGAGAGGCTGATGGTCTATGCGTCATTGTTGGCATGAATGGAGGTACCCTCTATGCTGGGTTAGTTACAGCCATGAAGTACACCCTCATCTAATATCCATCCTTGATCCTAGCATAGGTATCCATATCTACCAGTACCTACAGTTGGTCTCTCTCTATCCTATACCTGTCCCACTGCCCCTATATCCTCTACCTCTCTTACTCCCAGTCCTCATGCACAAATCTCATCAACTCTAACTATGACTCCATCTACTCCATCCTCCTTGTGGCCTCATCACGCTCACCCTATAGGCCCTGTGCTCAGTCCTCTATTTTCTTTGCCCTCCCTGTGGCACGTCTCTCTCGGCTTCCCATGTACCTCCTCTGCCACTTTCATAAACTTGTGTACTTGTCCTCCTACATAGTCTTAGCTTCCTCCTATAGGAATTGTACCTCCCCTTGCAATATCTCCACCTTTGTCTAGAGTCGATCACTATTGTCCTCTTTCTATCTCAATCTCTCCTCAAAGATCCACAATATGGTTAGGGCGCCTATCAATAAAACTATTAGATCCTCTAGTGGAGGTGCTTGATAGGGCACTATGGCTCTCTCATCCACTCTGGGGGTGTCTACCTCCATGGCATACTCCCCTCTCCCCTCCTCCTCCATCTCCACATTAGGCATTGCCTCCTCATGTGCCACCTCTACCTCTCCCCCATGTCTGCCATCCCTCCTCCTCCTTCATGGCCTCAGTTTCTCCTCATCATCCCCAAAACCAATAGTCGATATGATCAAATATACAATCATAATCCTCACAAGCTTCTGCCTGACCCACCATGAAACATATCTCACTATAGTTCCTACATCATATTTCCCCCCTCTCCATGGCCATATAGTAATACAGAGCTCCTCCAACATCTGTCTTGTATACTTAGTTGTGATCTTCTATCCCCATATCAGCTGCATCTCCTTGTTGATTCTCCTAGACATCTACAGACCTCGAGGAATGTCCTACAATATCTTGCACCAGTAGGTAACCATGTTTAACCTATGTAACTCTATGATAAAAGGGATTCCTCCCTATCAAGTTGCATCATGAATACAAGTAGGCTTGATATAGCCTGTCATCCTCCGGCCAACCCCGAAACTGCCTCTCCATATAAGGCCTCCAAATAATGTCTTCATCCCTCAGTCCATCAATCAACCACCGCCATAAATCTAGGCTCTATACCTCCTGTTAATGGACCCTCCATCTGTACTCACTAACCTACCAATAGGCTACTGGGAGAGTCTCATCTCTAGCTCCCACAATAAGAATGTCTTCCCATGCAACTCTAATGTGCTCCCAGGCCCATGCCTGAAGCAATATGATGTGAGTAATGCTCGATTCCCACCTATAATAAACCAAATGCATATCATGGTATAGCTAAGCCAATATGCATAGTCCCAATGCAAAGACTCTCTCTCCTCTCCATAATGTGTCTGATAACCTCAATCATCTTGAGGCTGAAAAAATGACCACTCTTGTTAGGAAGGAGGATCCCATTGATGAGTCCACAAAGATATAGGTGTAGTGGTGCTCTCACTACTCCCAAGAATGCATCAATATCTATCTCCTTCCCTCAGATGGGAAGGTCTACATAACCAAACAATATCTGTAGGCTCCTCTCTACGGGATGGGTAGGCATTGCACTAACTATGTGTCCCTTGATGGGCAACCTTAGGATCTGCCAAACGTCCTCTATCATTTTTTCCAACAATGGTCTATGTGCCCCAATGTTGGGATATCCCAACATATGCAGTAGCCCTGCCTAATCCAAAGTGGCATAGTCATCAACAGTCATGGCCTCCTGAGTCACCTCCAGTACGACCGAGTGTCTCTCCCATGTCCTCAAAGTCTATAAACTCTGCATCCATGCCAACCATTTTGTTAAATTTTCTCACATTTCATTGCTATCCTTTTCTTTTTCATCCATGGCTTGGTTTGGCGAGTTCACCTATGTGTAAGGTGGGTTTTCTCATTCTCCCCTTTTGCACGTTTGCCTATCAATTTTTCCCATTCACTCATGTGCCCCCTTTTGGAAGGTTCACTTGCTTCTCAAGCACACCTGCACCTTCCCAGTCCAGGTGCATATTTTCCCTTTCTATCCTAGAGGCAAATTCATGTTCACCCCTTTTCCCCCATGGGTGAGTGCATACTCACCCCTATAGAATTTTTCCTAGAGTAGAAAATTTGTATTCACCTTTCCTCCCCATGGGTGGATTCACATCTGCTAGTTCCTCTATTAGATAGACTCATGTTCACCCTTTCTCCTAAAAGGAGATTTCACAATCACCTATCTGGGGCATATTTTCCCCTGTCTATTCATGTAGTAGCCCTTTTCTGACTTTCGTGATTACACAATCACATATCCCCTCACCCATCAGCCCCTATGTGTACAGGTTCGCCCCTTTCAGAGAGAGGTGATTATGTAATCACCCCTCTCCCACCGTATCCACCCCTACAAAAATGGACCCACCCCTTCATGTGCAAATATCAAAATCAAATTACAAAGCTAGGATTCGAGTCCTACCTGGCCTCATCACCTCAGTTGATCATCTCGCCATCGTCATCCATGTCGCTCATCTTGTCAAGAATCTCTCTCTCTCTCTCTCTCTCTCATCCAATCTTGTGATGACAAGTGTGTAAATGAAAATAAGGTGAAAAGTGAATTTTCAAATTTACTATTTATAATTTTCATTTTTTCCCCTATTTAACCTTTGAAAATTTGGGTAATTTGTACCCTTTATTTCGCCCTTTTTAGTCCTTCAACTTATTTTCTTCTATGGGCCTCCATTTTCACCCCATGTGTTCATTTTCCTCCATTCAAAAGCCATTCTCCATGATTTTTTATCCTCTATCATGTAGTACCCTCTATTTATTCATATTGAGAAGTCGTATGGGGCCTCTTTTCTTCCCCATCCACCCTCTTGAGGGGGAATACCCTAACATATTTTTGCATTCTTCTCTCCTATCTATTTTCCTGCAATACTAGGGCATCATCTAATATTATTTTCTTCTATCAAGTCATCTACACTTTATTTTTCTTTGTAACACTATTATTCTAACAATATTTCAATGAGGGGAAAAATGTAGACACCTAAATTTGACCACTCCCATATGGTCAAATTTTCCCTTATTTTCCTCTATCTTGCATCCCTAAGCCATATTAATTAAATAATCTCTCATTTGGTTAATATTTCATCTTAGCCTGATGTCTCCTAAGGTATTTGATTAATTAGTTGAATACCTTACCCTATTCCTCTCTAAATTAGATAAATAATTCAATTTATTTTATTTAATCACTTTTTCTAAATGAATTAAATCATTTTTTAATTCATAGTCTCTCTCTCCACATGTCAATGTCCTCAATTATCACTTCTAATATAAATTAACCTAATTAATATTTGATTATGGTGTGCACATCCCTAATCCTCATTAGGGCCACATCCTCCATAATTTTCCACTTGCCTCTAATCCCCCCATTAGCCCACTTAATCATGCATTTGCACAACCTTAATCACTAATTATCCCCTAACCACATCTAATGTCATTATGGCATGCACGCTTAGTCAACCTTCATAAATACTTTCTCCTTTTGTAGAATTCACCCTCTTATCCACTTGAATTTTTAATTCAAGTTTATTCCCACCATTAATTGTGAGGAATTGTGAAGAATTTTTAATTCCTCACAACCCCCATAAGGAATTTTTAATTCCCTTATCAACCCCTATGAGGATTTGTGAGGAATTTTTAAATCTTCACTTGACCTCTCATTGTACATGAGGACAAATACCTTCTTTATGAGGAGATCTTGTCCATTCCCAAGGTATTTCCTAGTACCTCCACATCACCTCCACTTCACCCCCTCTTGTCAACCTCATCTAACACATGTCATCATGAGATGGATTCTAAGTTCTCAAATCACCCTAGCCATTGATCTTCTCCTCTTTGGATGAATCCCAACCCTTCATGAATTTAGAGGAATTTCACCCAAATATGGTGATTTTTTCCTCATTTTACATAATCACTCAATCATATACACTTATCTTATTCAAGCATTCATACTATCAAGCTTTGGAGCCACCATTGTTTTAGCATTTTAAGCTATTATCTTACACTCAATCCACTACCCGCATTCACCATTGCATTATCCATCACTTCACAATCATTTAAAGCTAGGTTGCATGCCATTTTGATAGCCTAGGAGTACACATTTTCAAAAAAATCAAGTGCCAACCAACTCAACAATTTGAATAAGGTAAATCACTCTTTTTATCTTTGTTTTGTTCAAACTCAACTAGGTCAATCTTGAGGTGTTGTTAGTGTATTTTCTTATTTTGTATTCCATTTTGTTTGGCAGTCTTAGACTAGAAATTCACCTGCACACAACTAGGAACAAAGAAGGGGAAGTTTTAGGTGTATGACTACTACCCACAACTGCAATATAGAAACTTCAAGAAGGACTATAGGAGAGTCAATGATTCCTTCATTGGGCACATCATCTGAAGCTTTGTAGGAGACTATCATAGAAGGATATCACATAGTTCTAAGTTAGTCATAAAGGGTTTTGGATATCTATTCATCCAATTCCCAAAATTCACATACATCATAGTAGAGGGATTCTTGGGGAGACCCTATAGGCTGTCCCTTTACCCAAATGATAGTATAATATTGTTGGAGCTTACTCGACAGCTACATACTTCCTACACACTCTTGCACAACTTGCACCATGTTGGTGTCCCATATCCCCTCATATTTGGACAAAGAATGTACTCTTGCCCTACTGCCCCATGCATCGAGTACTCTAAGAAGGAGCTAGCATAATATAATTTTGAATTACACATAGATATGGGAGGCTTGGATCCCCTAAAGAAATTGAAAAAATAGATTGGAAGACAATATGCCCACCAACCATATATTGAAGACTTCTGGGCGAATTTTTATCACGATAGAGAGGTTTGAAAGTGACACTATATGAGAATGACCATCAGATTTTTAAAAGCCATTAATTTGTTCTTGATTTTGGATCAAATTGTCAAGGATGACAATATTCTTGATGAAAAACACAATGCACTAGTAAATGTGTTGCTACCTATAATCGACTAGGCCAAGGAGGAGGTCGCTAATCTAGATATTATCATGTCCCCCATAGAAAAAAGGATCAAGTAGTGGATAGATGAGAAAATAGCTCAATTTCTTGAATAAGGTGCAAAACTAACATATAGAGAGCTCAAAGATGAGATTGAAAGTGAGATAGATAGTGGCACAATTGTGGGCTTGTCGGGTGAGGCTCCCAAGTCTCCACCCATCACCAGATCAAGAAAGAGAAAAGATGCATCCGAGTAGAAGCCCAAGCACAAAGTATACACCAGGAAATCAATAGAGGGGTGGCTGCTAAAAAAAGTAAAAAGGACAACTACATTCATTCTTGAAATTCCAACCATCTAGGAGGAGGGACCCCTGCATGAGGAGGAAGATGAAGCTAAGCAACCTCACTCACCACCACAGACTACCACTGCACTCCCATCTATTTTCATTGTTGCACCATCCCCTACCACTCCCAAGTCATTACCCATCTCATCTCTACCCACCGTGGAAATCTATGTCCACCTCACATACACCTCCTTGACTGCTCCCATAGTGGTATTGGACTCTTATTCCTCCACTAATTCTCCACTATTTTCCTCCTCGCTCCCACCTCCACTGCCAACTCTATCTACTCTGGCACCTTCTTTTCCAGCAACATCCATGGCACCTCTTACCCTATTGCATGAATTTTCTACTTATATGCTCAATGTGCCATATGAGCTCTTAGGAATAATCCTTAACCCCCAAGTCCAAGCGTTAATGGCCTAGCTTTCTATTGCCCTACCTCTCCCTCCACCACCTACAGAGCCACCAAAGATGGAGGCTACCATGCAAATGTTTGAAGAAATGGATAGGCTTAGTGGAGAGAAACTCAAAGGAGCAGATGTGAATATTACTGAAGGTCTAGAGGATTCTGATCAAAATGACTACTTTGAGCATCCCGAGGGAGGTTTAAGGATAAATATAGAAAAAGTAGCTTCAGATGAAGAAGGTTGCAAAACAACCAAAGGTGGAGAGTCTAGTAGGTTGGATGGTTACTATGAATTTGAGACCTTTGACTAGGAAAAAGAAGAAGAATAGCCTAAAGAGGATTGGGATGAAGAGGAAAACCCAAAGGAAAACCATTTCGATGAAGGGAAAATGGATAAAAGTATTGATGCAATAAATATTGGTGAAACTTTACAAACCAGCCGAGATGAGGGCTTAAGATGTGAAGAAGTACCTTAAGAAGGAGAACAAGAGAGAGAGAAGGATAAATAAGAAGAGAATGTAAAAGAAAAGAATGTTGACCCTCAGAAAGAATTTGAACACAAAGAAGGCAAGGGTACAACATCAAGAGAAGAAAATATTAGTGAAGAAAATGTAGCATCTATTGAGCTTGATAAAGGAGGGGCTAGGAAATAGGAAGAGGAAGAGGAGCACAACGAAGAAGAAGAAAACATCAAAGATATTTTTGAAAAAGAAACGAAAGGACCATCAAAACAATAGGATGAAGGAGGAAATGATTAGTCTCTGAGCTATCAATCAAAGGTTCCTACATGGTTGGAACAACAACTAAAGAGGAAAGCTCCTTTGCTTTCTGACCCCAAGGCCCGATTGGAGGAAATCTTGGCTCGTGCACAAGCGAAAACCCAAAAGGAGAAGAAGCTTGAGATCAGATCTCACATCACCACAAATACTATTGGGCCTAGGGTATTACAAGTAGCAACTCCTAAAATAGACAAAGATGCAAGCACCATCTAGGGAAAGGATTATCAAGTGTCAAACATTTACTTGGGCCTAGTGTTACAGGCACAAAATATTGATGACTTTTAGGGGTCAATGTCCACCATCCTCCAACAAGTGAATAAGGATTGATCAATTGACAAAGGAGGAGTTGAAATAACAAGTATAAAAACTAACTGCCTACATAAAACAATGGAACTCAACAAGAGAAGAAGCTTCGATGTAATCACCTGCACCTGCCATCTTATCCAAACACAAGGTGAATAAAGTGGAGAAAATGAGGAATTGGACCAATTCCACACTTAATTGGTTAAAAAGATTCATCAACACCGGTAATAAGGGCATCCACTATGCAGCCAAATTACTCAATGAATTTTGGGTTTTACAAAAGGAAGTCAAAGATTTTCCTGAGCTTTATAGGATTTCCTATCCAAAGTTGTATTACACCCTTAAGCTCTCCCTAGAAACTTGGGAAAAAGAATTAGCACTACTTAAAGTTGATCATTGGTTACTCGAGGTATGGCAACTAAATTTTGAGTATAGGAAAGAAGTTTTGGAGAAATCCCTAGAGGACCTAGAGGTAAACCACAAGTGGATCATAAGTCATCGAGTTCAGTGTGATCATTATTTAAGGTTGATGACAGGTTATGAGATGCCCACCCTAGAGCTAGAGTGGGAGAAAATCAAGCATGAATTCCATAAGAAAGTAGAGTACGGAGTTGGAAATACTTTATCTGCTGATTTTATGCATTATGCTACAAGAGCCTTTATGGAGTTGGAGCAAATGACTAGAGCCAAGCCAAAATTTATAGAGCATAGAGACCAAATGGTGGAAAGATTCAAAAGTGTTGCCTTCCAAATCACCAAATATGATCTCTTTAAAGAGAAGAAGCTATTGGCTATCATTGGGAAGTTTATAGAACATGCTACAACATAGAAAGGAGCACGCAACCCTATTATAGCTGATGAGAATTTGTTAAAATAGTTGAAAAGGCTAGAAGAAACTAGAGGACAAAATAGACTATAGGATGAAATTGGAAAAAGACAAAAGAGTCTATTTTTATATTGTAAATTTTGGGGGTAGGTGAAACGCTAAGCTAGAGTAAATTTGATCCATTCATTGTAAATGAATCTTTTCCATTCATTCTTCTTTTTGAAAACTATAAGTAGGGTCATCCTCTCCTTTTCAAAAGGAGAGTTGAGTTGTGTAAAGACATGTTGTTTCAATATATAAGAAAATAATTGAGTTGATGTTTTCTTGTGAATTTCTCTTTATGTGTGCACGATTATATCTCCAAGAGTTTGTTTCAACATTGTTTCTTTAAGTTTAAGTTCATTTTTTCTTAGTAGTTCAAGTTGGCTTTAATGGTGGATGTATGCTATGGTATTTGATGCATTTATAGCTCATACTTTTTGTAATTTAGTGATGAAAAATTGTTGTGTAAAGCTAGTCTGAGCTAATTCATTTACAACACTTAACTTGAACTATGCATGTGTATGATTTAAATATTCATATTGCAGTATGAAAATCATAAATAAGCCCTGGAGGATTGCACTAGTTTTGTGAGACTCTGGGTTGTCCCTGGTTAAGAAAAAATCAATTTGGAAGTCTATCTATAGTAGCATTCTCCATTCTTACTGCTCAACATAGTTTCAGACTTAGAAAAACTTCTAAACGTTCCAACCTTTTGTATTATCTTTAAATTCTAAATCAAGAAAACATTTTCATCGTCGCTGTAAAGCTAAATCTGATGACACAATTAAGTTTCAGATTGTAGCCTTGACATTGATGTCATTGTTCATTCATTTCCATAAATTATGAAACCTCATAACAGACCCAAGAATCCATTCTTTGTGAACCATAAAGGCCCCTTGTGATTACCAGAAAATCACAACAAACAACTAAGCTATTTTTGCAAGTCATGACCTAACACCTGAGAGACCTTGGGGCAATTTTCTGAAACTCGCTTGTAGATTTTCACCTTTCAAGAGAGACATCACACTTGTGTTTTGTCTTTGTTGAGAGGTGCAAAAACACCAATCAAAACTAGTGAGGCTTAATGAAGTAATTTTTCAGAGTGGTTTTTTCTCCCTATACAGGGTTTTCCACTCATAAATACTTTGTTGTGGCTCCTCTTGATTTGTGATTTGTTTGTGTCTGATCAATCATATTTGTTCAAGTATTTTAATCTTCATTTCATGGTGCTTCTCTTAACATTTGAATATCTATGAAACTTTAAGTTTATATGTATAAATTTGTGTGTATTAATTAAGTTAGATTTGATTTGTAACTTGAATCATTGATTCACCCAAATAAATGACTAAACCATGACTAAATAAATGACTACCATGACTAAAATAAATGATTTCCATGACTAAATAAATGACTACAATGACTAAATAAATACTACCATGACTAAAATAAATTACTACCATGACTAAATAAATGAATACAATGACTAAGTAAATGACTACCATTACTAAATAAATGACTACCACGAATAAATAAACAACTACCATGACTAAATAAATGACCGGTTAACAAAAATCAATGACTAAATATACTACCAATTGATCAATGAAAAATAACCATTAAATGACTAAAAATTGTTGTCATGAATTTGGTCGTGTTATAAATGACTAGAAATAAACTACTAATGGTCATGTGACCAATCTTAGTCACATATATGCAATTTTTAGTAGTTTTTTTAGTAATTTATTGTTGTCTTTTTACGAGTGACCCCTCTCTAACACTCTCCCACTCTCTCTCCTCTACTTTTCCTTTACTCCTTACCCCAATATATATCCTTACCTCCATATCTCTCTCGTCTTCTCTCTCTCTATTCTCTCAATCACTAACTCTCTCTCTCCCCATCTCTAGGTCTCTCCCCCATTCCCCCTTCCCTCTTTAGCTCTCTACCTCTCCCTCCTTGTCTCATTACCCACCTCTCTCCCCCCTCTATCTATCTCACCCCTATCTCTCCGCTTATTCTCTCACCCCTCTCTCCCTAGGTTGTGGGTCTCTCACATCTATATCTCTCCAAGCTCTTTATTTATTTCCCTCCCTCTCCACCTATCTCCCACCCTCCTTACCCCTCTTTCCCTCTTTGTGAAATTCTCTCTTATTTTATTCTCTTCCCCTCACCTCTCCACCTCTCCCCTTTGTAGGTCTCTTAGTCACTCCTTTTCTTCCTCTCCATCTCTCATTATCTATCTCTTTATATGTATTATACTCTCTCTTCTTCTCTCTCCTTCCCCTCTCTAACTCCTTCCCTATGCCTCTCACACCCCCCATATCTACCTCTCCCTTAATCACTTATTACTTCTCTACCAATACTTCCCTTTCTCTCCCCCTCTCTTCTCTCTCACCTCTCTCTCCCCTCTCCAAGTCTCTTAGTCACTCCTTATTTACTTCTCCATACATATTTTTCCATCTATTTCTCTTTGTTATTATATCTCTCATCTTCTCTCTCCCTCCCCTCTCTAGATCATCACCTCTCTATCTCGTCCTTCCTTATGTCTCTCACACCCTCCATGTCTACCGCTTGCTCCATCCCTTGTTACTCCTTTGTCAATACTTCCCTTTCTCTATACCTCTATTTTTTCTCTCACCTCTCTTGGTATCTCACACTCTTTTCCCCTTTCTACCTTTTGCTTTCCTCCTTACACCCATATATATCCTTTCCTCCCTACATATCTCTTCTCTCTTACTCTATTATTGTTTCTTTCCCATCTCTCTCCATTCTCTCGATCACTACCTCTCCCTCCCACCCTTTGTCTTTGTCCCCATCTTGAGGTATCTCCCTCATCCCCTCTTTCCCTCTCTACATCTCCCTCCTTGTATCATTACCCACCTCTCTCCCCCTCTATCTCTCTCACCCCTCTCTCCCTAGGTTGTAGGTATCTCACCTCTATATCTCTTCAATCTCTCTAGTTATTTCCCTCCCTCTTCACCTCTCTCCCTCTCTCCCTCCCTCCTTACCCCTCTTTCCTTCTTTAAAAACTTCTCTATCCCATTTTTTTCTCTCTACCCCTCACCTCTCTACCTCTCCCCTATGTAGGTCTCTTAGTCACTCCTTGTCTACCTCTCCATACCTCCTTCTCCATCTCTTTCTCTTTGTTATTCTCTATCCTCTTCTCTCCCTCCCCTCTCTATATTATCACATCTCTATCTCCTCCTTACCTATGCCTCTTATTCCATCCATGTCTACCTCTACCTCTATCCCTTGTTACTCCTCTACCAATACTTCCATCTCTTTCCCTCTCTTCTCTCTCTTACCTCTCTCTCCCCTCACCTCTCTACCTCTCCCCTCTCTAGGTCTCTCAATCACTCCTTTTCTACCTCTATATCCCTCATCTATATATTACTCTTTGTTCTTCTCTCTCTCTCATCTTCTCTCCCTCCCCTCTTTATGTCAACACCTCTCTATCTCCTCCTTCCTTATGTGTCTCACTCTCTCCATGTGCACCTCTCCCTCCATCCCTTGTTACTCAAGGTCTATACTTCCATTTCTCTCTCCCTATCTTCTCTCTCTCTCTCTCCCCCTCTCCACCTTGCATTCCCTCCTTACCCCCATCTATATTTATGCCTCCCTACCTATCTCTTCTTCTCTATCCCTCTATTATCGTTTCTTCCCATCTCTATCCATTTTCTCAATCACTACCTCTTCCTCCCATCCTCTCTATCCCCATCTCTATATCTCTCCCTCCTTGTATTATTAGCCACCTCTTCCCCCTCTATCTCTCTCACCCCTATATCTCCCCTATGTCTCTCACCACTCTCTCTCTAGAGTGTAGGTCTCACAAATCTATATATCTCCCCTCTCTAGTTATTTCCCTCCCTCTCCACCTTTCTCCCTCCATCATTACCCGTATTCCCTCTTTGTGAACTTCTCTCTCTCATTTTCTACCTCTCCCTCCATCCCTTGTTACTCCTCCACTAATATCTCCCTTTCACTCTCCCTCTCTTATCTCTCCCACCCCTATCTCTCCCATATTTATCTCACCCATCTCTCCCTAGGCTATAGGTCTCAAACATCTATATCTCTCCCCTCTCCAGTTATTTCCATCCCTCTCCCCACCTCTCTCCCTCCCTCCTTACCCATATTTCCCTCTTTGTGAACTTCTCTCTCTCATTTTCTTCACTCTCTCCCTCGCCTCTCTACCTCGTCCCTCTATAGGTCTCTTAGTCACTCCTTGTCTACCTCTCCATCCCTCCTTAGCCATCTCTTTCTCTTTGTTATTATCTCTCCTCTTTTATCTCCCTCCCCTATCTATGTCATCACCTTGCTATATCATCTTTCCCTATGTCTCTTACCCCCTCCATGTGTATCTCTCCCTCCATCCCTTGTTACTCCTCCATGTCGATACTTCCCTTTCTCTCTCCCTCTCTTCTCTCTCCCACCTCTATTTCTCCCCTATCTCTCACCCTTATCTCCCTAGGTTGTAGGTCTCACACCTCTATATCTCTCCCCTCTCTAGTTATTTCCCTCCCTCTAAAGCTCTATCTCTCCATCCTTAACCGTATTTCCCTCTTTTTGAAAATATCTCTCACATTTTCTTCACTCTCCCCCTCACCTCTCTACCTCTTCCCTATATAGGTAGATCCTAGTCACACCTTTGCTACCTCTCCATCCATCTTTATACATATCTTTTTCTTTTTTATTATCTCTCTCCACTTCACTCTCCCTCCCCTCTTTACATCACCTGTCTATCTCCTCCTTCCCTAGGTATCTTAGTCCCTCCATCCCTTGTTACTCCTCTACCAATATTTCCCTTTCCTCCTCTCTCTCTCTTTTCGTTCAAACCTCTCTCTCACCTTTCTCTCCCTTTATACCTATCCTTCCCTCCTTTCCCCTGTATCTATCCTTTCCTCTCGTGTCACCAAAAAGTGTAGTATTTGACACTTTTTAACTCATTTTGGCCTTTTCCCTTGGATGTTGGACTTGTTTTACCTTGACCCAGTCTTGTAAACTTGCACTTCAACAATAGCATAATAGTGTTTTACTAAGGATTTGTGAAGTTTTGTAACATATTTCCTCACTTTTCTAAGACCCTTTCAACACAATTCACCAAAATAACACCCTTTTACCCCTTTCCAAGCCTTGTGCCAAGGTGTTGTAAGAAATTTTCACCCTTTCCTAGGCTTATCATCCATTAATTAAACCTTTTCTTATGGTAATTTGTCCCCCTAATATACTTTTATTCCTGACTTAAGTGAGTTTCAGGAGGAAAGTCTAATAAACATAATTTAACACCTTTTTATTCCTTACCACCACTTAGATTTCCCCAAGTGAACTAGGTAACCACTTTGGGTGACCTAGTCCCTTTAGACATAAATCTCAAAATTAAAAAATTTCCTTAACAAACATTTTCCTCCTAAGCCCTAAGGTCAGCCTATCATGAGTTATTTTTGAGAGAATTAGGGTTTTGCATGTACAAATAAGGGTTTTCACCTTCATTTTTCCTCTCTTAGACACTCTTACTCTCCCAAGCTCATTTTTACATCTCATCACAAGAACTCTTGTACTTCTATCTTCCAAAGCAAGCAATCAAGCACAAGGGTTTCACAAGATACTTCCATTGGATTTGTCTTTGCATGTTGTAGACCATCAACAACAAAGGATTTGGTAAGTGTTTCCATCAAGTTCATCATTCAATCTTCTCTTCCTTCCATTGTTTCTCATTTGGGTTTAGCTACCATCAAAGGGGTTTGAACTAGGAAAACCCCTATTCCCTAACCCCAACAATCTCTTGGTCTTTGCATGTGTTTGCAAGTTTTGTACTCAGATTTGGTGAAGTAAAAACTACGGGAGAAAGCACAAGAATTAAATTCAAGTCACATCAAGGCATCAAACCCTAAGCGGGACAAAAATACAAGTTATAGGTTGTTTTCGGCAAATTCAAACACAGACTGCTACAAAAAAGTGAAACATCAAGTGGAACCCATAAAATCAAAACTTGAATCCTCAAAAAACATAAACAGGACTAGGTCACCACTATTGGTGACCTTGTCCCTGTGCTAAGCCTAGAAAAAGGGTTTTTGCATTTCTACGTACCCTTTTCCCCGAAACCTATTCCAACAGATTTTCCCGATAGGAGGACTAGGTCACCCAACTTGGCGAAAGTGACCCTCTTTTGATTTTAGATAGTTTCTAGGATATTAAAGAGCCTCTCATCTACAAAATCACACTTCCAGGTGCACAATATCTCAACTTCCTATTTACTTTTTGTTTTGCATATATTTAGGGCATATAACTTACTTACTTTGCATTAGTTTAGATTTAATTTATTTACATTTCATAGACTAGTTTAGTATCATTTTACTTCAGTTTCAGCCACACAAACCCTATTCAAATCCCCCCACTTTTCAATTAACTCACACAAAATAATATCACCAAAGTGGAAAGAAAGTCATTCCTACACCAAGTGCTTGTAGGGTGAAAAGCCCTAGGAGCCTAGTAAAGGGAATCCTCTTTCCCTTGTTTGCATATGTTTTTGGTGGTTCATTTTGGTGAACCCGAATATCCTACACTTGTTACCTTTTTGGTTTTTGCATTTCATCTTAGGAGATAGCTTGTATTGCATTAGGCTTTTGCATTGTTTTCATCTTAGTGTTCATAAAATATTGCATTAGTGAAAGTTCATGTTACCTTGCATTTTTGCATATATAATTTCTTTTAAAATATCTAAAATTATGCATTTTTACCTTAGGAATACATCATATAGCCTGAAACACATCCAAACCACTCAGAAAACTTTAAAAAATTGCAAAAAATCCCTACTCAGACTAATTCACCATTCTGGGTGACCTAGTCCCAGTTCACATTTTTAACTACCTATTACAGCATCAAAAACCTTATTTTTGTGCTTCCTATACCTCCTAGTACCATATACTATAAGTTTGGAAAGCTCTAAGAACATAGGTTTTATGCTTTTAACTCAAAATCTTCAATTTAGGGTGGTCATTTTTGATATACCTTCATTATTAGATCTGCAAAATGATTACATTTCTGAAATTGTCTTGCACATTGATAAAATTACTTTTTACTCTTGTTTATACACTGTTTACATATACAAAACTATTCATAAGTTTTCTAAAAGTACTTTTCATTCTTTCATATGCATTGTTTACATTCTTCAAACTTAGCATATATTGGATATACATGTTCTATATTTTTATGTATACATTTCTCATATTGTTGAAACATTGCATAAGATGGTTACATAGATTTGTGATTTTTGTTCAAACAATGCTAGTGTCATACAAATCTAGATGTTCTAAGAAACCTTCCCTACCCCCTCCCTATGAGAGCGCTTTGGTGATAGAGAATACAACCTTGGAAATTCTGAACAATCATATTTGTTCTTCCCCTGATCTCTCCCCTCCTCATGATGCAGAGATTTTGGTGTCAAAAGAACCAATTAATGAGAGTTCTAAGAATCCTATTTATTTCTCTCCTCTTGCCTCTCTTAACAAACAAGACAACACCACCATAAGGGATCATGACAATAATATTTGTCCTTCTCCTAATATGTCTCGTAGTTGTGAAGAAGATACTTTTCCTTTAGAAGTTGCAATTGATGACAATCATGAGTATCTTATTTGTCCCCATTCTCCTAGGGGACCCCTTATTAAGCACAAAAATTCTCCATTGATCATTATCCTCCTTGTGATGAAGTTATTTTAGAGGAACCAACCTTTGAATTTGAAGAATTTTTGGTTTGTAGTTCTCTTGAAACCTTTTCCTCCTAAGGAGACTCTCATGGTGCAAGAATGTGTGAACCTTGACACCTATCCTTCAAACACTAAACCATCCCTAGGAGAAGATAATAAAGTGACATTCAAATCCCCTTCCTTAACTGGTCATGAACATAAAGACAAGATTCTTGAAGTTATTTCTATGCAAGTGGGATCTCCTTTAATTAGTGAGCCTCCTAAGTCTCCTCCCACTAGTGTATCACATAAAAAAATAAGAGATATCTTCAAATCCATAATGCAATCTAATCATAACAACATTTTGCAGCCACTAAGGTGTAACCTAGTGACTCAAACATCTATGGGATCACACACAACTCCTACACCATTACCCCTTTCTAAACATAGAGTCCCTAGTGTTGAGGACCTTAAAAAGGCTCCTGCTGATATATCTATATGGGAGCTTATTCAACTTTCACCTACGGTCAAATTCCTATTTCACAAAATGGCTCAAATACAGATGGATGCGATCGAATCTTACATAAAATTGAACAATCTCAAACCCTCCTCTCATCCCATGCAAGTAGTCCAATCTGAAATCACATTCCCTAAACATGAGTTACCCTCACTTGAGATTCAAAATGAGAATGATCCCTTGATGATAAAGGTGATTATTAATGAAACTCTAGTTAGGCACACTCTCATTGATAATGGATCAAAAATTAATCTTTGTAGCATGGACCTCTTCACCACACTTGGCATGGACAAACATCTTATTCAACCTAATGATGTTCCTATTTGTGGCTTTGACAATGTTAATAGGAAACCACTAGGGATTATCACATTACCTATCATAGTTGGACCGGTAGTGTTGCCTAATCCTATCCATATCATGCAAGGACACCTTTTATACAATCTTATCCTAGGGAGACCTTGGATTCATGCTATGAAAGGAGTCCCATCTACCATTCACTGCACATTGAAATTTGAGTATAATAACCAGATATACACAGTTGATGCAGATGCATGAAGCTACAAATCCACTCATCACAACATTTCCAACTCTCCTAATCCTTTAACTCCTACATCGAAACTTATCCAAGTTTATGCTACTACTTCACCTACAACACAACTCTTTTGTGATCATTGGGGGTCATTAGATTCTACACCTTGTTTCAATAAAAATTCTAAAATCTCACCCTCTTGGTCGAAAGAGTCATATACAAACACTTCATGTTCTAATAAAAGTTCTAGTAATGATTGGGGTCCTACACCTCCCTTTCAAGGAGAGTGTGAAACCTCATGACCTACACCAAAAGCACCCTATGTCTTCTATGCTCAACCTGGTTCTACATCAACAAAATTACCCCATGTTGGTGATGGGGGCTATATAACTCCCATCCCTCATGTGGGAACCACACATAATACTAAAAAAATTTATGTTCTTATACAAAAACCAATCCTTCTCAAAAGCACCCAACCCATTCATCTAACTTGGAAGACTATTATGGTAGCGACCACCATCTCCTTCCTACACATGGATGCAATGAACACATGATGCAAACTAACACATCATACTCTTTCAAGAAATATTTAGGGTTACCTTCCTCATCTCCATTCCATTCAACCAACAAAATTCAAACCTCTCATGGACTTGGTGCCCTCCCTTATGTGGGAGCACCTAATTCATCTCCCTCATGCATACCTTCCTCCTTTCAGCTCACCTTTTTCTTCCACTAAGTGGGGGAAAGTGGTTCTTTAGCCTTGTCCTCATATGTCACTTTTCATTATATATTTTAACTAGAAATTAACATCTCATGACCATACAAGAGCAAGCTTGATATGTGGATGACATGTCTTAAGGTTAACTCACATGTGAGATACTATCCTTTCCATAATGAAGCCATGCTTGGAAACATCTCACTTGACATAAGGCTTTCCAAGTAAGCTCTCATTTCCTTTTCGCATTCTTGCCTTTCTCTACTTTAAAGAAATTGCTCAAAACATGGGGTGTCACAATTCCTTTAAAGTGGGCGCATACACTAGCATTATTCCCTTTTGCATCTTCCTTAGTTCCTAGTGTGGCCTTGGTACTTCATATGACGAGTCTCTCACTTGGTGGATGACATTGGGTGTAATTTCCTTCAAGAAAGTGACTTATCTTAGCATATTAAACATCCCTCTTACTGGCCTGATGCGATGCACTGTGTCCCCTAAGTTGTGAATTTTCTATTCTTTTGATTGGTCCTCTCTTGGATACATTAGACATAATTTTCCCTAATTAAAATACCTTGCATGAACGAAACTAGATTCCTTTGAACATACCTTTTTTCACTTTGTATTTTTCATCCTTTTTGCATTCATGAATACATGGCCACCTTGTATAACACAACTTGCATGCTTGTGGTGCCATCTTGCACTTGTTCATGAGTTCTTAGAATCCAAGGGTTTTCTTGTCTCATGAACCCCACCCTTGTCTTTTGTGGCACCTTATCAAAATTATCAGGGAGTACAACATTGGTATGGTTGAGTGAGAAGCCCAACTAGTGGCATGACTTCCCCATAGCCACCTTTGTGTCTGTGAGCGCATAAAAAATGCATGTATGTGTCTCTCACCTTTTTAGAATTCTCACCCGATGGACAACCAAAAGTCTCGTCACCCTAGAGTGAGTACCCTCTTTCTTTTTAGATAGATAGCCTAGATCTAATCCATAACTAGCTGGACCAACAATCGAAGCTTGATCCAACTTCTCTCCACCCTTTCACATCACTCCTTGTGTGATCTTTTGTACTTATGATTGGTTTTCCATGGGATCTTGATCCTGGGAGCTTGATCATCCCTCTCGATTTATGCCATCTCATCTTAGTAACATGATTACATTGGATCCCTCTCAAAGTGCATGGTTCAACTACTTTAGTGTGAGTTTCAAGCAAGTTCATACTCTCACTAAAGTGGGGGCTAAATGTGTCACCAAAAAGTATAATCTTTGACACTTTTTCACTCATTTTGGCCTTTTCCCTTGGATGTTGGCGTTGTTTTACCTTGACTCGGTCTTGTAAGCTTGCAATTCAACAAACAGTGTTTTACCAGGGAGTTGTGAAGTGTTGTAACATATTTCCTCACTTTTCTAAGACACTTTCAACACAATTGACCTAAACAACACCCTTTTACCCTTTTCCAAGCCTTGTGACAAGGTGTTATAAAGTGTTGTAAGACATTTTCACCCTTTCCTAGGCTTATCATCCATTAATTAGCCCTTTTTGTATGCTAATTTTCCCCCTAATGTACTTTTAGTCTCGAGTTAAGTGTGTTTCAGGAGGAAAGTCTAATAAACATAATTTAACACATTTTTATTCCCAACCACCACTTATATTTTCCCAAGTGGACTAGGTCGCCACTTTGGGTGACCTAGTCCGTTTAGGCATAAATCTCAAAATTAAAACAATTCCTTAATGGGAATTTTCCTCCTAAGCCCTAAGGTCAGCCTATCATGAGTCATTTTTGGGAGAATTAGGGTTTTGCATGTACAAATAAGGGTTTTCACCTTCATTTTGCCTCTCCTTAGCTCATTTTTTCCCTCTCTTAGACACTCTTACTCTCCCAAGCTCATTTTTACATCTCATCACAAGCACTCTTGCACTTCTATCCTCCAAAGAAAGCAATCAAGCACAAGGATTTCATAAGCTACTTCCATTGGAGTTGTCCTTACATGTTGCATACCATCAACAACAAAGGATTTGGTAAGTGTTTCCATCAAGTTCATCATTCAATCTTGTCTTCCTTCCTTTGTTTCTCATTTGGGTTTAGCTACCATCAAAGGGGTTTGACTTAGGCAAACCCCTATTCCCTAACCCCAACAATCTCTTGGTCTTTGCATGTGTTTGTATATTTTGTACTTAGATTTGGTGAAGTACAAAGTGTGGGAGAAAGTACAAGAATTCCATTCAAGTCACATCAAGGCATCAAACCCTAAGTAAGACAAAAAGAAAAGCTACAGGTCATTTTTGAGAGTTTCAGACACAGACTACTACAGAAAAGAGAAACATCAACTAGGACCCACATAATTAGAACCTGAATCTTGAGAAAGCATCAAGAGGACTAGGTCACAACTATTGGCAACCTTGTCACTGTGCTAAGCCTGAAAAAGGGTTTTTGCATTTCTAGGTACCCTTTTCGTCGAAACCTGTTCTGACAGATTTTCCCAATAGGAGGACTAGGTCGCCCAAATTGGTGGAAGTGTCCCTCTACTGATTTTAGACATTTTCTAGGATATTCTAGAGCCTCTCATCTACAAAAACACACTTCTATGTGCACAAGCTCTCAACTTCCCATTTAATTTCTATTTTTCATACAGTTAGGGAATATAGTTTACTTAGTTTGCATTAGTTTAGATTTACTTTATTTACATTTCATAGACTATTTTAGTATCATTTTACTTTAGTTTCAACCACACAACACACACACATTACACAAAACCTATTCAAATCCCTCCCTTTTTAATGAACTCACCCAAAAGCATATCACCAAAGTGGAAAGAGAGCCATTCCTACACCAAGTGCTTCTAGGGTGAAAAAACCTAGGAGCCTAGTAAAGGGAATCCTCTTTCCCTTGTTTGCATATGTTTTTGGTGGTTCAACTCCCTATCTTTCTCTTCTTCTCTCCCCCTTTGTTATTTTTTCTCATCCATATCTCTCCATTCTCCTTATCACTACCTCGCCCTCCTACCCTCTCTCTCTCCCCATCTCCAAGTCTCTCCCTCCTTCCCTCTTTACCTCTCTACATCTCCCTCCTTGTATCACTACCTATCTCTCCTCCCCTCTCTCTCTCACCCCTATCTTTCCCCATATGTCTATCACCCCTCCCTCCCTAGGTTGCAAGTCTCTCACCTCTATATCTCTCTATGCTCACTAGTTATTTACTTCCCTCTCCACCTCTCTCCCTCTGTCCTTACCCCTATTTACCTCTTTGTGAAGTCTCTCTTTTTCTTCTCTCTCCCCTCACCTCTCTACCTCTCCCCTTTTTAGGTCTCTTAGTCACTTCTTGTCTACCTCTCTATCCCTCTTTAACCATCTCTATCTCTATTTTATTCTCTCCCCTCTTCTCTCTCCCCCCTCTCTCTATGCGATCACCTCTCTATCTCATGGAATTTCCTGGGTATCTTAGTCCCTCCATGTATGCCTCTCCCTCTATCCCTTTTTAATCCTCTTGTAATATTTATACTCTCTATTTATTTCCTCCTTCACTAGGTTGTATGTCTCACACTTCTATATCTCTCCCCTCTCTAGTTATTTCCCTCCTCCACCTCTCTCCCTCCCTACTTATCCTTCTTTCCCCCTTTTTGAACTCTCTCTCATTTTATTAACTCTTCCCCTCACCTCTCTACTTCTCCCATCTCTAAATATCTAAGTCATTACTTGTTAGCCTATCTATCTCTCCTTAGCCATCTCTTTCTATTCATTCTTCTCTATCCTCCCCTCTTTACGCCATCACCTTTATATATCCTCCTTCCCTATGTCTCTCACACTCTCCATGTCTACCTCTATCTCCATCCATTGTTACTCCTCTAGGTCTTTCCCACTCTTCCCTCTGCCTTCTCTAGGTCTCTATATAGGGTTGATGGTTGAGCACTTGGAAAATCTCTATAAAGCTCATTTTGCGCTCATGAAATTTGCTGAGTGCCAAATGGCATTCACTAAAATTGGTAAAAAAGACATTAGACCCATGGTATAGGCCCACAATTCCATACTTTTATCTTGTTACTACACTTTTTGTGTCAATTAAATTCTTTTTCATGTTGTTGAATTCTTGTACCACCATATTTTTCTTACTCCATCACCTTTTCAACATACTTTTATTTTCTTGACAATGTAGAACAAGAGAATTTGAAGTTTTTACATCAAATTTGATTATCTTAGTTAATATTTTCATGTTTGTTGAACTAAAATATCTATAATGATTTTTTTTGTTTAAATTTGATAATATAGACGCATTATTTTCATAATTTTACTAAGATTCATAATAGATTTACATTGAACTCAAAATTAAATTAGAAGGAAGTTGCATAAAAATTTAAAAAAAAAAGGATTTTAAAGAAAAAAATGAAAGAACATGACATAATTTTCTTAATGTAATATTGATCACTTATGCTATTTATACCATTAATAAATTTACCATATTTGAGATTAATTAGCAATCTTCAAGCATAATTAATCACTTATGTCATTTATACGATATGTAGATTTATGCAATTATCAATCAAACTAATAATAATTGGAATTCATAAAGTTTGTTCATAAGAGTATCTATGTAACTACACATTAATCCTCTAAGTGAAGTGGTAATATATATTTTGTGTAATGCAATTATTTCATTATTTCTCTTATATTTACATTTAGATGCACTTTTACCACATATTATGCATATAAATTAATATAAAAAATAGAACATAAACTAGCTACTTTATATATATCAAATGATAAGAGAAATAAATGGTGCATCCACTATATATATACGAAAATAATACAACCTTGACCATCACTATCTACCATTAGACCATTATATATGTTTGAAACCTATATATTATCCTATGTTATTAGGTTTTTGGTTAACTCGGTCATACCTATTGCCAAAGTTTGATATATAACCTTAATATAAGATACATTAATTTTAAAAAATGAATACTAAGTCACTATCAACACAAAAACAAAAGTAGAACTCTATTACTCACTTTCACAAATATACATATTTACTCATTTGTCAATGCTACAAGTTTTATTTTAGATTTGTTGCCAAAGTACTAGCTAGCACTCAAATCAGTAATTGTAATTAAGATCGTTAGCTAGACTACCAAAAGTACATGAAATACTCATGGAGACATTCAAATGACCAAAATTTACACATTTTATCATTCCTCTAATCGATTTCAAAATAAGTTGAATAGTGAGACAATGGATACAAACTTATACATTCAATATTACACTCAACACCATATAAATACAAAAAAAAACTCTACCACTCTATTTTCTATTTAGTTCTAAAACCATGTTAATTAATATTCAACATACCAACCCTTTTTCCTTTACCAACTTATGAATATACAACATTTGGCATCATAGACAGAGTGAAATTCAAATTCTTTCATTTCCATTACTCTCTTTAGAAGTTGGACTGTTCTAACTTTCGACTTATCTTTTTTCTTATCTCCATGGAATACCATACCACTCAATTTCTAGGTCTCTATCCTTAAATTTCAAAGATAATTTTGTATTTGACACTGTGATTTCTTGTTTGGCATGTTCATAAAACATTGAACATGATCTTTTGGTGATTTCCTTTGAATTTATCTAACTCTACAAGCCTTTTGGTAAATTTTTAACAGTCTTTTCTCATGAATTTCCTTACACGACTATTCATTCTTCATCATTCTTTGGAAAAATCAAATGGATTTAGCACTATTCTTTCTCATTTTTATATATTTCTTTCACTTACCAAGACTCTTGTCACTCATCATTATCTTCCTCAACTTTTTGACATTGTGTTCTTACAATAATTGTGCTTACATTTACTTCCTTCAATGAAATCATGGTATTGAATAGGGTTTTTTAAGCTACCCCATATGGATTTGGTGGTGGCATGGATTGCTCAAGAAGATAATCATTCTTCATGACTATGAGATGCTACTATCACCTTTAGATTGTTAGTATCATCTTATATCTATCTTTGTAGCATGTCACACATGATTTTATTCATTGTCTAATGATTGTGGCATGCTTATTTAGAATGATAACATGCCTAGGTATTGACTATCTTATTTCTCTTTATGGACTTTAACATGTCATTCTTTCAACTATGCTCTTGCATCAACTTTCTCTTTCATTAGATCATCTTGCATTTAATAGAGATTGAAAAATAACTAACAAACCTTGTTTTTGATATATGAGATTTTCCATTTATTTATTACTTTGTATATACCATCAACAAATACCCCTATCATAGTTATGTTACTCTTGATGTTTGTGATCTTTCAAATATTTCATTTGTATCCTCCCTTATACAATGACTATCATGAACCTTCTATTTAATTTTTGTATATCAATCTATTATCTCAAAGCATATACACTTTATTGGGAGAAATGTGTGGGGATTTTTATCCCTTTTTTTTTGTCCATAGAAGAAAATATGCTTTAGTTTATGATTTTTGTAGGCTTCAAATATTAATTTTGGCTTAATAGCAATTTATTTTAGTAGCTATTTTTTTTTCGTGAAAGGATATTATTTCTATTAATACTTATTCATTATGAACATGACTGTCCAAGAAGCAACCAAACTTGCATTGGGAAATACTACATTTAGGTATGTTTGATAATGTAGATGATCATTTTCATACAATTAAAGTGACCATCCATTTTCTATTCAACAATTATCTTGATGAAAATTTAAAGTTTTTAGATTATATTTGATTGTATGTGATATTTTCATGTTTATATAATTCAAATGTTTATCAAGGGTTTTTTATTTAAATTTAGAGTTTTGTGATTGTTACTTTCTCACATAGTTCAATTGCAATCATTTTCATTTTCATTTGATATTTTTATATTAGTAAGCATTACTTAATTTTGTTCTTTTTGTGTTTTTGAAAATGTAGCATTCATCATCATGCTGCAAAAATGAGCAAGGAATATAACACCAGATGATCATGAAGCCAAAAATGCAAAGAAAATAGAAAGAATGAGGAAGCTTCATGAAGAAAATAAATTGAACCCTATAGAAGAGGAAATTCCCATGCAATATAAGAGAGTTATGGAATTTGCATCACAAAGGAAACATATGAAAAACCTCCATGCAACAAGACAAATAAATCCTAAAGTTGCAGACATGTCATCTACCACAAGTAAAGTTGAAGGCACACCATCTACAACATGTCATGTTGAAATTACATTAGAAATCACACCTCTAGTCGAAGACATTCCACCTACCACATCTCAAGTTGAAGGTACAATATATTTTACATGTCAATTTCAAAGTACCTCATCATTTTCATCTTCGATCAAATGTGCACCATCTATCCCCGATGTCGTTAGCATTCATAATGCTGAGGAAACTCTACCTTCAAGAATGCCTACTATATTTTTACATAGAAAGCCTAAATATTTGATTAATATTGATGCTAATATTTTGAAACCAATGGTTGTGTAGTAATGGAAAAAGTATCCCTCTACATTTTCACACTTGTTTGGGCCTTCCTTGTTAATTTAAACTTAATGTTGCCTTGATCTAGTGTTGTAATGTGTTTAACACATTCACATTAGATCTTGGGCCCTTGTAAACTAAATGGACTTAATTGTGTCTTATTTAAGGTGTTCTAAAGTGTATCCTAACACTTTCACACTAATCTAGGGTTTTTTTGGGCTTTTTTATGCCTTATTTTGCATCGACAATCCTTAATTAATGCATCTTTCCAAGATTAATCCTAAAATAAACCAAAATCCAATTATAATTTAGGTGTTTTTGGATTGTATGGCCCAGGTTTAGTGATCTACATCTCATACACCACCTTGGGTGTATGGGTCCCACCTAAGTTTTGGGGCCCCAATTTTTATTTCACATGAATCTAATAATTTTTTGAAAAAAGTGTCCCAAAGTTAGCCTAATGGGACTGATACACAACTTTTGGCATATGAGTCCTTCTTAGCTTAGACCTAATTTAAATTCAAATTCTTAGCCAAATTTTATTCTCTAAGATCTGATGTCGGTTTGTAGTGTTGTAATTTCAAAAAATTGGCATAAACAAGTATAAATACAAAGTTATTTTACTCATTTTCTCATAGCAAGTTGAATAATCATCCTCATAGAAAATTGGTGATTACAATATTTTACAAGAGCATTCAAGAGCCTTCAAGAGTGACTAAGCATTTTGGAGCATTATTCAAGTATCAAGCATCATATCAAAGTCATCATGCATCATATTTTTTTTTTAACTAACATTTGTGATGTAGGGTTTTATGATTCAAGCAAGAATCCAATTCAAGATCTACAACATTCAAGAAAGAGTGAGGATCCACATCCTTTGGAGCCATTTCATACATGTTTGCAACACTTTTTTTTTAGGGTTTTGTGAGTTGCAACATATCATTTTGTTCATTCATCATTCCTGCTTTCCATTTGATCTCCTTTCAAGGTTTTATTACCAAAATGAGGTTTAACCAAGGCAAACCCCTTTCCACTAACAATTTTTTTTTTTTTCTATCTCTCTAGTGTGTGATTCACAAATCTAGGTTGAAGGTACATTGAAGAGAAAGATTCGAAAGAACTTGTCAAGTGTGCAAAGTTGTCAAAGTTGTCACCTTTTTTACAAGATCACTCAAAGGCTTCTAGAAAGCATAATTTGACATTTCAAGTCTAGAAACCAATTTGAGAAGATAGATCAGAGATTAAAGAATAGATTCAAATCTTAGTTCTTCAAAAAATCCAAGTAGGACTAATATGCCACCTCTAGTGTATGAGTCCTAGTATAGCCACTTTTCCAAATTTCTAAAGATCCAGACTTGTCATCACCAAATTCCTATTCCAACCCATAAATCCTAATCTGGGGTTGATACGCCTAGCCTAGTGTATGAGTCCGAATGTGCCTTAAATTCAACATTTTTAGCATTTCAAGTCTTGTTTGAAGCTACTACAAATTTTTAGGTGCACCTCTCTATTTTCCTAGTTTTTTGTTTTGTTTTGCATTCATTTCTAGGTCATTTACTATAGTCTTGCATATCACTAAGTTTCATTATTAGATCTTACATGTTACTAGTCTTTCCAAGCCCTAGCTTGGTGTTGAACCCTTATTTAGTCATTAATCATACCCTAGGATAACATTTAATAGATCTCCCTCTTTCATTCTATCCTTTGATTGAGATCTCTAGGGTTCCCTTGAGGGAAACTTGAGTGAAATAGGAGGAACCCTACACTTGTTCTCCATCTCCTAAAAGGGGGCACCCTATTTGCATTGTTTCATTTTGGTGAACCTACATTTAGAATATCCTATTTCTGATTTGGAGTGCATCGTACTCCTAGATCTAGCTTGCATTAACATTGTAGTAGGTTTTGTTTTCGTTAATTTGTATCTAGGGTTTCTAAATCTTGAATTAGTGAAAGTGCATATAGGTTTCCTTTTTGTCTCTTGTATCACTTAAATTGACTTAAAATATGCATTTTCACTTATTCTAGACATCATCCAAATGAGAAAATATAACATTTACATAGAATTTTCTGAAAACAGTGTAAAAACCCTAATCTGGGGCTCATACACCCCTTGGGTGATTTAGTCTTAGTATAGGTAGTTATCCCTAATTTTTGGGTATTTTGTGGTGATTTTTATTCAACATTCAAATCCTTGAAAAACCCTTATTGGGAATCATACACCTGTTTGGGTGATTTAGTCCCATTTCAGACTTTAAACTACATTTTCCAACATTAAAAACTTTGTTTCTATGTTTCTCTTTGCTATTGTTAGTTCTTTGTTTCAATTTTTAGAGTTTTTGTTTTATTCATATCATTGCATTTATCTTAATTTCATTTGAATTTGAATTAGAGAATAGAATTTATATTGTGTTCACTGCATCATGCATTTCCTTGATTGTCCCTTGTATGAGCGTTTCTACTTGGTGTCCTATTTCTAATACTATACTATGATGAAGTTCAAGACTCATGTCATCCTGTGATAGCATAATCATCATGGATCTTGCGTTATCTAGCTCTTTCACTACTAGTGTTGACATTATTTCATTAGGTATGGACCATACCCTTAACAACACGTTTCCTTCATGTAGTGTGAAAACATTGAGATAATGGTTGCTTGTATTCCACAAGAAAACATAATCCAAATTCATGAAGACTTAGAAAACCTACAAAATCAATTAAGTACTAAATATATTTCAACTATAACTATCCCTACCATAGATAACATACATCACACTATTGAAAGTGAAGACGGAGTTGACCTTGTGTGTAACATAGATCAAATTTTTGGAAAACATCTTACTTCAACCACTAGTTGGGCTTTACCTTTGAAAAATGTACCAAGCCAAGGAGGAATTCAAATTCCTCCTCCCACAACAATTTCCTCTATTCCTATCTATGCCAACCCTCAAATTACAACAACAATGCAACCTAATAGTAATGTGATTCCTTCCTTGAGTATTTTTGCTAGCATCCCTAATACCTTTGTGGCATTGCACATCATATCTCCTACGAATTTTCCTCCTATAAGAATTCCATTCAATTTTACCTTGAACACATGCACACCTCTACCTTATTCACCCCCATCTCAAAATTGAAATAATTATCCTCTCATAAATCAGCTTTTACAAACTATTTTATCCCTACAAAAGCAAGTTTCCACTATAAACCCAAATCAAAATGGTCAACCTACATATTATGTCAAAATAAATCCCTTATACTTGGAGATATTGAGAATGCCAATGCCACAAGCTATAAAAGTTCCTATATTTGATAAATATGGGGAGAAA
Organism: Sequoiadendron giganteum; assembly: GCA_007115665.2. Classification (NCBI taxonomy): domain Eukaryota; kingdom Viridiplantae; phylum Streptophyta; class Pinopsida; order Cupressales; family Cupressaceae; genus Sequoiadendron; species Sequoiadendron giganteum. The sequence continues at coordinate 693,295,779 of CM021102.1, forward strand.
GGAGATCCTTGAAACCATGTTTCCACTTATATTGCCCTATGTAGTGAATTTATTCTTGAGGATAAGCTCTTGGCTAAGCTTTTCCCTAGATCCTTGAAGGATACCAGCTTAGAATGGTTTTCTTCATTACAAAATGTGGTTGCTAAATTCTGCAATATGTTAGTATGTTGATAAATTTCTTCATAGAAATCAAACAACCCTATGAAATATTACTCCATGTTAAACATGCTAAACTAAGATATTGAAACAACTGGAAATTTCTAAATGAACTAATTGAAAGCACAAACAACATGGAGCACACCTATTCCATATTGGATTGGTGCACCTTGAAAATGTGAAGGAGCCCTTTCCCAATCCTTGTTAAGCTAAATAATGAAAGATATGATACTATGATGAAGAGAAAAATTAGTTCTCAAATGTAGAGAGTAACTTTGCATGAGATTGTGTTGTGTTTTTTAAGGAGAGGAGCCTTGAATTTATAGTTGAGTTTGAAGAGATAAGAGAAAATGTTGAAGAATGTGGGACTAATCCCCCAAAAATAGGAAAGAGCCACTTTTCACAATGTGATTGGCCCATGATTGTGCAAGTTTTGGCCAATGTGACCATTTGAAATTTGAAAATGGTAATAAATGCGTGTAGTTGAAGGATTTGGGGGAAATTTTGTTTGGACAAAAAATTCAAACAAGGGGAGTTAATGAGGGAATATTCCTTGGGAATATACCTTGTGAGGAAAATAGGGCTTTTAATAAATCAAAATAAATGATTTATTGTGCAAGTGGGAAAAGCTAGAGGATGGGACATGGGTTAGGCTTAATATTAATCAGGGATTTGACTAATTAAGCTAGTGATTAGTTGGTGTGAAATTTGAATTACATTTTTGGATTTGTTTTAAATCAAATGAGAGGAACATGAATATTAGTCATTCAATTAAATACATGTGATTTAATTAAATCAAGAGACTTTAGGAGATTAATTAATTAATTTGATTTAAATAATTAAGAAGAAAATGATCAAATATGATGTTAATCAATAATGTTTATTTTGCATGTCTACATATTGCCCCTCTTTGAAGCAATGTACTCATTGCATTGGTTCAAAGAATGATGCCACTCACGTCGAAATTAAATTTTTTATTTATTTTTTCAGATGCCCCAGCAAAAAGAAGTATGTTAGTACATTGCCCCCTCGAGAGATTGAGCGAAAATATTTTTTTTGAGGTTGATCTCATGATAAAGAGGTTCAAAATGGATGTATGGATGGCTATGACTAATTGATCTAAATGATAATGATAATGTAAATGAGATGTTAAAGATGCTTAGAATAAAAAATCTACATTATCCTAAACAACTTAGATGATGATGCAAATGGGATGTTTTTTAAGATTCTTAGAATAACAAATCTATATTATCCTAAACAACTTAGATGATTATGCAAATGAGATTTATGGAAGATGCTTAGAATAACAAATCTAAAACATCTTAAATGATTATGCAATGCATGTGAGATTAGATGAGATGGATGATGTTGTCCTATGATGATATGACGTGATTATGAAAAATGAGAGTGTGGATGCAAGATGGATGCATTGTTAGCATTAAAGAGGATAGAAGAACGAGAGGGATCAACCCCTAAATCCAAGGAGATGTAGAAGTCTAACAAGTTCCCTAGTCGTCGAGACTTTATTGGATATGATAATGATTGATGATGATGTATTGCTTATCCAAGGATGGGAGAGATAAAGAGCATATCCTTCTTTTTGTTTGATAACACACATAGGTGTGATGCATCAAGGTATTAAGAACTAGGATGGCGTTGCGACTAGTGTGATGGACTTTGACACCTCAAACAGATAGGAGTACTCTTGTTCACACTTGACAAAGAAAACCTTATTCAGAATGCAGTTCAGATATTCTAGACATCTTGGGCCAAAACATAAAAAAGGCAAGCCTTCTTATGTGGTTAACAAGACACCTAAAACATCCTTCCTAAAAATAAAACAAAGTTGCATGATGAAGTTATTTTACAAGAATATCCAACAAGCACAATAGATAAAAAGATAATGATCATTGCCCCATTCCTTTCTCTCTAAACTTGTTTTGTTTAGGCATCATCGAGAGGTCCTTGGAATGAGTTCAAAATAAGATAAGTCTAAACAAGACCAAGATAAAGTAAACAAACAAGCTAATGTTCTTCGTATCACTAGCCAAAAACTAAACTATGGTGATACCTGATGCTGATGTCCATCACAGGAAGGTCACATTCCTAGGACATGTTGTGATCAAGGTTTTGATGAGATTTTCATTGGATGATAAGCTATAGATACTCTGAGTTGACCAACTTGCTGACTCACTGGTCTAGATTGGAGAATTTGATGATTATGCCTTCACTTTTAAACCTGATAGACTTGCTTCCAACTGACTTACCAAAGGATGAAAGTGACGATGCTTTATTAGGATGATGTTATTTTGGGTGAAAATGGGATGAGACGGGTGCACCATTTTGGGTTTTTTCAAATGTTTTGAGGCTGTTTTTGGAATCTTGTGATGTTTTTCAAATGTTTTTGGTACTTTTGAGATTTACGATGAAGAGACTAACCTAAAGACTTACCCTAGGGGTTTGGAGAGCTAATCCATAGATTAGCCTTGCCTATGTTATAAATGTAGAGACCATGTAGTTCGACTGACGACAAACTTGACTCAATGATAAGATAGATGGGCAAATGGATTGCCATTGCGACAGACGCATAACTGACCTAAAATGTGAAATAGATGGGAAAACAAATTTCCAATGTGACAGACACCTAAAAGGTTGACCTAGGGTGTCTCGACGGATGATCAAAGATCAACCTTGCCTAAGTTCAAGCTTAGAGACAATGTAGTTTGGTTGATGGCTCTATTTTTTGATTATTTTGGATTTTGACATGATTTGGACGTTTTTGAAATTGTGATGAATTTTTGAATACTTTTTGAATTTTTGAATTTTTGATTTTCTAATGTTTTTGAGTTTTTGATGAATTTTTTGAATGTTTTTGGAGTTTTTGATGTTTAGGAAGATCACGAGAATATACACGAATCTAATCTAATGTAGGTACAAGAACATGCCCCCAACATGGTGCGATAGACTACATCGATGAATATGATACGAGCACAAGATCAGGGTATGGTACAGAATATGAATGGATGGTGGAAGGATAGATGGAATGTAATGGATAAGTGGGTTCATAGAATAGGTCGTGAAGATCTTGGTGGATGGAGAGTGCTTTATTTATGCTTGGCACCTGTTGACCAAGTTTTCACCAAGGTACTTGTCCAAAGCACCATCGAAGTGGTTTTTACTAGAGGATGATTTTTTTCTTTACTATTTTCAATCCTTTTATGATTTTTTGGATTTTTATATTTTTTGATTTTTTTGTTGTCACCAAGATGCCTGTTTGTTAGGTTTCCATCAAGGTGACCATTTTTTTGAGTTTTTTGTACTTTTCAGTTCCATACCTTGCAAGATTTTAGGCATAAATGTTTTTGAGATGACAACTATTTATGGGTTCCTATAGAGGCTCACCTTCTGCTGTTGACAGTTGATATGCCTCTGACTTATAGCTTGCTATGATGATGAAAGGTCCCAGCCAATTAGGCTTAAATTTTCCTTCGCTCTTTGGATTTGACATGTTCTTCTAGTTCTCTTTTAGCATAAGTTCACCAACTTGGAATGTGCATCTCCTACTATTCTTATTATATCTGCGCTTTAGGCGGTGTTGATACACATGTAGATGGTTCAAGGCATCCATATGCCATTCATATAATAACTCTAGCTCACTCAACCTTGAAATCTGGTATTCCTCATTTTTTATGAGGTTTTGCAATGATATTCTCAGTGATGGGAGCTCGATCTCAATTGGGAGGATGGCTTCTGATCCGCAGACCAGGGAGAATGGGGTGGCGCTTATTGGCGTGCAGATGCTAGTGCAGTAGGGCCATAAGGTGAGATTTAGCTACAGATGCCAGTGATGACTAGAGTCATTGACTATTTTTTTAAGGATTTTTAAGATGGTTTTGTTGGTAGCTTCTGCTTTGCCATTTCCTTGTGGATAGTACGGAGTGGAAAAAAGATGTTGGATTTTGAATTTTTTGCACAAGTCATAAACATCCTAATTCTTGAAAGGTGTCCCATTATCATAGATAATGGATTGGGGGACACCATATCGACAAATTAGATAGTTCAGGATGAACCTGGATATCTGCTTTCCAATGATGTAGGTCATGGGAATTGATTTGACCCACTTTTTTAAATACTCTGTGGTGGTAATGGTGAATTTATGGCTATTGGATGAGGTGGGTGTGATTTTGTCGATGAGATCATGCCCCCACTGTGAAAAGGGCCATGGTGTAACAATTGGATGGAGTTCCTAAGTTGGTGCATGGATAAGGTCTCCATGCTACTGGCACTGTAAAAACTTTCTGACAATGTCATGTGCCTCTCTTTCCATTATTGGCCAGTAGTACCCGGTTCTCAGCAACTTCTTAGCCAAGGTCATAACACTCGAGTGTGAACCAAAAATGCAATTGTGTACCTCATTCAGAGTAGTTCGGGCTTCCTCAGGGTTGAAACAATGCAACAAGGTTCCTTCAATAATCCTATGATAGAGGGTTTCTCCTAGGATGACAAAACAGGTGGAATTTTTGACAAAGGCTTGTTTGAGGTTTGGGGTTATGTCAACTGGGATGAATCCTATTTTCAGGTAGGTATAGATGTCATGATACTAGGGATCACCAGGATCAATGACTTTGCACACATATTCAAACTCTGGTACCTCAAATGTGGGTATGAGAAGCTTCTCTACCAAGAAATCATGTTTTGAGACATTGCGAGGGATATCTAGTAAGGATCCAATTGTTGCCATGGTGTCAGCTGCTCTATTGTTAGTCCTTGGTATCTGCTCAAAGGTGATATCAATGAACGATTCTTTGAGGATTTCTACTAACTTCTTGTATGGTGTGAGCTTTTCATCCTTAGTTTGGTACTCTCCATTGACTTGGTTGATAATAAGTTGTGAATCACCATAAACCTTTAGTGCCATGATCCGCCACTGTGCCACAATCTTGAGACCTATGGTTAAAGCCTCATATTGTGCAATGTTGTTAGTACAGGGGAATTCCAATTTGTAGGATCTAGGAATACAATCCTCTTATGGGTTGATCAAGAAAACACCAGCTCCTGATCCATGTTGTGTGTATGAGCCATCAAAGTAGAGTTTCCAGTGATCAGTTATGCTAAGATTAAAGATGGATTCATCTAGAAACTCTAATATGAGTGGATTCTATGAATAGATTGGAGCCTTTTCCAGCTGGTATGCAATGACTAGTCCTTTGATTTCTTTTCACTCCACATATTCAATGTCATATTCTGATAGTATCATGACCCACTTATCCATCCTTCCTATGAGCATTGATTTTGATAGTAGATACTTTAGGGGATCAATCTTGGCGATCAGCTTGATCTGATTACCCAACATGTAGTGTCTGAACTTTTGGGTTGCAAACATGACTACTAGGCAAGCTTTTTCTATTGGTGTGTAGTTGAGCTCATTCCCTACCATTGTTTTGTTGATGTAATAGATGGCTCGTTCTATCCTATTTTCATCATGCTCAGCTAAAAGAGCACCAAGGGCTGTTGTTGTTGCCAAGATGTATAAAATTAGTGGTTTACCTGCAATGGGTGGCATTAATACTAGTGGCATGAGTAGATATTCTTTGATTTGATCAATTTTTGATTGCACTTGTCATCCCATTTGTATGCTACTCCCTTGTGGAGTAGATGTGAATATGCAATTTGTTTGTCTGCTAGTTGCACTATGAACCTTCAGATGGATTGGAGTTTACCTTGTAAGCCTCTAAGTTGTTTTAGTGTCTTTGGTGCCTCCATGTTGAGGAATGCTTTGAACTTGGTGGGATCCACCTCTATTCCCCTCATTGACACCATGTATCCCAAAATTTTACCTGATTATACCCCAAAGACACATTTCTTTGGGTTGAGCCTGACCTTTTACTTTTACCATCTATTTAAAATGGCACTTAGGACTGCTATGTAATTTTGTCTCTTGTTTGATTTGGCCAGTACATCATCCACATAATCTTCGTCAGTTTTGTGTATCATGTCATGAAATATTAGTGTCATGGCTCTCTGATATGTAGCCCCTACATTTTTTATCCCAAATGGCATCATATTCCAATAGTAGGTGCCCCATGGACATGTAAATGCTATCTTATGTTGGTCTCCTTTGCGATCATGATCTGATTGTACCCTGTGAAGCCATCCATCAGTGATAGCATCTCATGTTCGACTGTCATGTCAACTATCATATCAATGTTAGGTAGTGGAAAATCATCCTTGGGACATGCTTTGTTGAGGTCTCTAAAGTCAGTGCAGATATAGATGCCCCCATTTGGCTTTGAAACTGGCACAAGATTGGATACCCATTCTAGATAATTAATTGGGTGTATGAAGCTGGCATCCAAGATTTTTTGTAATTCCACCTTGACTAGCAAGGCTATTTGAGGGTGCATCTTTCTTAAATTTTATCTCACTGGTTTTGCCCCTTGGGTAAATAGCTAAATGATGAACCACGACTTCTGGATTGAGGCCTGACATGTTAGTATAGGTCAATGCAAATTTCACCTTTCTTTCTCTTATAAATGTTGCTAATAGTTCTTGTTCTTCTATCAGAGGTGATTCAGCATAGAAAGTGATGTGTGGTGGGATTGCATCATTCTGGTAGGACTGTCGATTTCTCTTGATGAAGTGTAGTAGGGGAAAATTGAATCCTTCATCCTTCAGTGCCTCAGAGAGGTTTTCACCATTGGATGCATCCTTTATTTTTACTATTTTGTGGTTAGAGATTTCCACAGTTTGGTTTTCACTCAATGACCCTGAGCTTATTCTCATTGTTTTGTTTTTGTGACTGAAGGACTCAATCGTCTCCCCATAATATGCTTGTGTCTCTAGCATGATGTCAAACCCAACCTTGTGATCTCTGCATGGTACTATATCCCTTAGTCCCATGAATTCTAAGAGAGCCTCGTTATTTTTTAATGTGTCTAGAACTAGTTGTCCTCGTTGGTCGTAGTCGATGAGTTGAGGGTAAACTAGGTTTATCTTGTGAGTTTGGTAGTTTGACTCAACAGATGAGGTAATAATCATCAATAAGGAGGAATCCTCAAAAAGAATGGGAAGGCCTGTTATGGTATCCTTGTCATCACTACTGGTGTAGACATCAGTTACGTCAAAGGTGAAATTGTCTAGGGGTAGACCTATGGATATGGGTAGTTGAAGGGCGACTGCCAATACTTGAGGAGGGGATCTGACTGCTCTACTAGGAGTACCTCTACCATGTATGGTTATACTTAGAGGGGTACATCTGAGACCAAGGTTTCTCATTCGTCTCTCCACAATGATGGGTTCTAGTCGTTCATCATTATTTCTTCCAAGGCTTTCATTTCTGTTGTAGCCCATACCAAGCATCATTTGCAATCCTCTGTTAGTTTCATCCATGGGTAGGGTGGGTGTGGGCCTTTCATCTTGGTATAATGAGCTTGCAATATGTCTTTCATCAACATTTTCTAGACTGAGATCCCCCCAACGGCGAAATCTAGAAGGGTTTTCTCTAAACATGTGGACAAGTGTTTCAACTGATGGGGGTTTCCCATGTGACCTAGGAGATTGTGGTAACTCTCGTACAAAGAAAGCATTTTTTCTCATTTTGTAGTCTCTACACCCATTGTCCTGGATCATGATCTTGATTTTGGATATATCAGGGATGGAGGGTGTCTTTGTTGTAGAAGTGGAGGCAAGGTTAGATGGGTCTATATATGAAGTGGATGGACCTTCATCATTTTTTGGTACTTGGGGAATTTTGTGAAACTTGGCTTCCAAGTTTTTGCAATAGGTGAATGGATCTGGATCGCTATGTATTGTGACCTCCTCATTTTGGTACAATAATTTGATGCACTAGTGGAATGTTGAGGCGACCACCTTCAATCCATGGATCCATGGGAGCCCTAGGAGGATTTTGTATGGTAGGTCGAGATCAAGAACTTGACAAGTGGTTTCCATGGTTGTTGGCCCCACTTGGATTGGGATTCTGATAGTGCCTTGAGACACTCTTTCTGGTCATCATATGCTCTTATGGTGATGCCATTGTTCTTGTCGATAGAGTCCTCCATGAATCCCAAGTTCTTTATAAGTTTGAGTGAACAAATGTTGAGGCATGCGCCTCCATCCACCAAGACCCTTTTGAATTTCTTCTTGTGAACCAACACTTGAAGGTGAAGTCTATGATTGCGAGATGGTTGGGCGAGGAAATATTGATTGGAGAATGTGAGGAGATTTGGGGTAATGATGTTACCGACCATAGCCTAGAACTGTTTTGTATCAAGGGTGGTGGAGATGGTGGATGCAGCTAATGCTTCATTAAGGATTTTCCTATGGGCAGCGGATATTTTCAATAATTCCATGATGGAGATTTGGGCGAAGGTTCTCTTTAGCTGGTCGATGACGATATAATCATAGGGAATGGCTTTTGTATTTGAAATGGGTGTCATAGATGGTTGTGATGCCCCTATAATAGTAACCTTTCCACTGCATGTGGTGACTCCACAATTAGCGTTGGCTCCTCTGACGCTAATGACAATGACCATTTTGTCTACGTATGCGACAATGTCTTCATATACAAGGTTTGAACTAGCATAATTTTTCTTCCTTTGTTTTTCCCTTGGTAATTTCCTTGATTAATTCCCTGATTATTATTGGGCATCAAATTTCTGTATATCTTCAAATCTTGATTACCAGCTGGTTGCTCGACATTGATGATCTTGTCCTCAATAAGGTCTTGGATGATGTTCTTCAACTTCATATAGTTGGAAGTCGTGTTTCCCTTGAGTTTATGATAATCGCACAGGAGATTTTCGTTGTACCAAGGTGGCTTCACCTGGGGTTCACTATAACTATCATGGGTGGGGACATTGATGATGTTCTCTCTGATAAACTTTTTCATGATGGACTCGATTGAATCCCCAAGGGCTGTGAATTTCTGTTTGGGGGGGAACATGTTTCACAGAGGTGGTCCTCCTTTATTATTAAGATTGTTGATATGGTTTTGGGGTGGTTGTTGTTTTACCACATTTTTTTGTGTTCTATTCTGGTTGTTGTTCTATGGTTGGCAATGATGTGTTTGATTATTCTACTTGGGAGCATTGATGACCACCTTGGCATCCACTACTCCATCATTGGTGATATTTTAATTCTTCACCCATGTGCGAGATTTGTCATTACAACTGGTGCATGGGCGACTATCCTAATGTTTAGAGTAAGTGGGTGTGCCCCCTTGTGTAACAAGAGATCATTCAATATTGAGCACCTTGGGAATTAGTTGATCGTACATAGTGATGCATTGCATCTTCAGATATAATGCCAAGGTTGTGTCTATATTGGCAATGATGGTACATACTTGTTTCTCTTCTGGCATGACCCACTTACTTTGATTGGCCTTAGATCGCCATCATTGGAGAAAGGCGGTGAATGATTCTCCCTTCCCTTGTTTGAATGCTAAGAGTTCTTCCAAACTAACATCCACAAAGATGTTGAATGCGTAATTATGGAGGAATGCATCTTTGATCTCCTAAAATGTTTTGATTCCCATAGGCAGACGAGAAAACCATTCCATGGCATCACCAGCTAGGCTTTGAGGGAATAACCTCAATAGGTATGTGTCATTATAGGCGACTTCCATGCAATGTACTTGGAACTCCCTGATGTGATCTTTAGGGTTTCCCATCCAACGATATTTATCAAATTTGGGGATTTTGAATCCTTTTAGGAATGGTACCATTGCCAAGCTTCTGTCAAACGAATAGGGGCACAGGTTGCTCGGTGTCCTGACTATCTTCCCTGATTGAAGATCTAACACTTGATGTGAGAGTAATTTGATTTGTGTCATCACATCACCTTGTGGATCAGGAGGTAGAGTGAATACATTTTGGGGCATGGGATTGATGGGTGGGACATTGCTGTGGTTTTGTTGCAAGCTTTGTTGAGCAAGTGATTCTTGCATTTGTTGTTGAGCCAACAATGCCTGTTGTTGGTTTTGCTACTACTGCTACACCAAAAATGCTTATTATTGATTGTGTTGTTGCTGCCCCAACAATTCTTGTTTTTGGTCGTATTGTTGTTGCGCCAACAATGCTTGTTGTTGTGCCAACAACGCTTGTTGTTGCACCAACAATGCTTATTGTTGGTCGTATTGTTGTTGTAATTGATAGTCTTGCAAGGCTTGTTGATATGCTTCTTGTTGTGCTTGTAATTGTGCTTGGTATTGTGCTTGTGCTTGTGCCTACCGAGCTTGGAATTGGGCTCGTGCTTGAGTGTACATTTGTTGGATTACCTGTACAATTTGAGTGACATGTGCGTCTTGTGCAGATTGAGCGGCTTGAGCTACCTGTGTAGCTTGGGAAGCTTGTTCGGCTTATTATTGTTCTAACACTTCAGATTGTGCGGCCTACTATGCCTATTGTGTAGCTTATTGCACTTGCGCTTGCTGAGTGGCTAGTTGTGCAACTTGCTGATTTTGAAGTGCTTTTTTTTTGGTAGCTTGTCGATAATCTTCCAATGTCATGGTGAATGAATCGGTCACATTGTGCCTTGGTGGTAATGGCGGTGGATTAGGAAGAATTCCGACCATTGTAATGAACGGAACAATCATGTTAATGATCAAAGTTCGAGCTATGGATGGTGCGATCGAGATTATTGGTCCCTACAAAACCATGCTTTGAGGAATGGTGGATGTGTTGATCTTTGCGGCTGCTTGGATAGTTTCCATATGTTGTTGTGATACAAATGGCATAGCTAGTGGATTTGATAAGGTGCTCTAATTTGATTGGTTGATGGCAGGAAGAGGAGGAAGACCCAACCCAAGTGATGATGTAGATGTGAGCAGTAGGGGTGGAAATGGTGGAAATACAGGTGGTGCAATCCCTAAAAGTGAAGATGAGGGATCCAAGATTCCCCCTACTCCAAAAAATTAACCTTCTCCTTATGAGATAGGGAGAGAAGTTTTCATGTGAAGAGGATAATTTGGTGTCGCGTGAAATGAGGATGAATTGGTATGATCATGAAATGTGAGCAAGATGTAAGGGTACAACAAATTTACCAAAATGGATTTATTCGATGAGGTGCTTGCATTCAACCCTCGGTTGTTCACAAGGCGATGTTTTTGGAGTTCGTGAAACATGGCACTTCCCTTGTTAACAACTGGTGGGGTTGAAGTGATAGATGACATGATCTGGGGAATGTCTTGAGTGACATTTTGAATAGGAAGAATAGAAGCGGGTGAGGACACGATATTGAGAGACCTCTCCACAATAGTGCTTACGTCAAAGTCAGAAGGGATTTTAGCCCCTTCTTTTGCTACCTCTAACATGTATCGGGATGGGTATAATTTTAGCATGGCACTGACAATTTCGTGGTTCTCAGGGTTTTGCACCATTTCTAGAATTTTTGATTGTGTCATCCCATTGTTAGTGATGTCCTCTATATGACCTTCCTCTTGAGAAATTTGAGGCATTTGAGGAGGATTGATTGCGAGTTCAATTATTATTGTCAGACTGAATGTTGTTTCGGTTTGACTTAGATCACTTGAAATGGATTTTTTTTTGTTTTGCTCCATATTCTTCTTGTGTTGAGATCGAGTTTGAACCATAAAATAGAGATCAATTTTTAAGAATGTAAGAGATGAACCTCTAATCCTTTAGATCAGTCTAAACCTTAGGTTCGAAGAAGTGAATAACTTAGGATAATTCAAGGACCAAAGTTATGATGGGTATGAGATAAATGAAAGACGAGTGATATAGATGAATGGAACTCTTAAGGAACCTTTGAAGGAAATGCTAAACTTTTAGGGCTTGAATTGATTGATTGTGATGGGTTTATAGTTTGACTAAGTGTGTCAAGTCAAAAAAAAGTAATAATGCACTTGCAGTCTTTAGGAAGTTGTGTTATCCTAGAGTAAAGTTGTACATAAGAGGACAATCTGACTAAGTGTGTTATGTCAAATGAGGTGATTATGGATTTGATAATTTGGCTAAGTGTGTTAAGCAAAACAAAGTGATAATGGACTTGTAAACCCTAGGAAGTTTTTTTATCCTAGAGTAAACTCATGCACAAGATGATGGTTTGACTAAGTGTGTTAAGTCAAACAAAGTGATTTGATTTTTCCTAGAAGTTTAGCATAAAAGATGTTTACAAAGTTTCCAAGAGTTGTTGGTGAGGTGATTTTTGACTGATTTTGATGGTTGAGAGGTGGATGAGAGTGATTGAATTTGACCCTAGACTTGACCTAGATAACACTTCTTCTTACAAGACCTTAGTTTTGAAGAACACACTTGACTTCCTATGTGAGAAAAGAAAACCTTTGAAAAAGCTCTGGATTTTGTTGATAATAGAACTTGTACAAGTCAGGGTTGTTTTTTGAAGCTTTCTTGTAAAATTTGTAAACCAATCTCTCTCTAACTTCAAGAAGCCTTTCAAGATGCTCCTCATGAGCTTTTGGACTAATACTTTTGAACTTAGGTTTCCGAATTTTGATCTTGTGGGAAATCATTTTAGAGAACACATGTGTGGAGTCAATTGTCTTTATCTTTGCTTAGTGAGTTCCTTTTACCACAAACAAATCTTTGATTAAATTTTCAAACTAAATGTCTATGTCTCAATTCCTTTCATTCCACAAGGTCCATTATGTGAAGATCAAGGTTTCAAGAGAACAACTCCCTAAGTTGACTTTAGTGAAAATAAATGATGATTAAGCCCAAGTACTTTGAAACCCCTAAGGATAGAATCCCTAGGGTAAGCAAGAGCACTTAGATTTGTCAAGGGTATTTGTTTCCTCCAAAGGGTTTGAAATTCTAAAGTTCTCTGTGAGTGTTTGTTTTTGAATGTTTTAGATCTAAGAAAAGTGTTTTGATTCCAATAACATGTACAACTCTAGGCTGAAAAGATAATATTTTTTGGGTTCCCACTTGGATAAATCCAGTTGTGCATATTCAATGCAGATGATTAGATGCTTGACCACATAGGCTCTCCCTTATAATGCACTCACTTTTCGGGTCCGCCAAGCATCAGTACCCATGAATATCCCATGGCATACTTTTCATCTCTACAACAAAATTGCATGTATATGTGGGGTGGATTCAAAGGACATGACCTTTTGCACCAACAAATAGATAGGATTTTGGCCTTTGCTAAACAAGGGGTTTTAGTTCGGACTTTCCGTTCATGGAGATTGACCCATGCGGTGAGAGACCATTGTTGCCCTTCTCGTCGAAGCCAACCGCATGATGCTAGATTTTGTTCTACTACCCACTTTTATATCGCTGAAAATACACTTGTCCTTAGTGTGTTGCCGGTTGGGTCATTCCCTTGGGTGAGTAATTTTTCCCACAAGGCAGGCCCTTTAAGATAAAAAAAAGCAAGAAAACATATTTGTAGTTCGATCAACCTTCATTTAGAAACAAAGGGAGAACACACACAGTAGGTTTACTCTCACTCGCAAGATGTTTTGTTCAATTTTAGATCCCAAATCAAAGTGTGAAGGCAATCTTTTAAACAATCTAATATCACCAAAAGAATTTTGTTTCTCAAGATCATCGTGAAGCATGAGAGAAGTGTATATGCCTTTTAAATGATATTAAATTGTGAAAAATATTGCAAAGTATGAAAAACACTTGTTCATTTTAGACCTCAAAGCAATTATTTTCATTCATTTTAAAGCACCAAAACAAGATGTGAAAGTTGCTTTGTTCAATTTTTTAGAACCCAAATTGAAATTTTAGTAGGTTTTTAATGTTCAATTTTAATCCAACTTTGAAAAGATCAATTCAATGATTGATTTTAAGTCCAAATTAAAAAGTGAGTTGGTTTAAAATAGAAAACAAAAGCAGGAATCAGAGCCTCAGATTATAACAACAAGCATTAAAAAATGCTCTTGTTTCAAGTCTTCCTTCCAATGTTCGGTTTTCTAACTCCAATATTCTTCCAAGATCATTTTCTTCGCTTCAATATTTGAAAATTTCTTGTGCCAACAAAATCCCTGCAAGAGAAAAGAGACAAATTATGTGAAGACCAAGTCATTAATTAAACTTGTCTTAAGCATTAACTTCAAATAATAGAATGATTTTAAAGACCAATGAAAAAAAACATTAATAGGAACCCTTATTTTCCATAACCTTCCCATAACATCAAAGTCTTTAGTTTAAAATATTTGAAATTATACCAATGATCAACATAATCTGCATTAGCAATCCAAATTTAGATAATTTGAAGTAGCCAGGTAAAAATTTGCAGTAATTAAATGCGAACAAATAAAGACTCTAATTCCCATCCACCTAAGCCTACAGAATGTCATAAACCAGCAACACAAAAATTAGGTAGATTGTGTGGTGGGTATGGTGATTACGGGATAAGATTTTTTTTAAGAGTGGAATGTACAACTTCTTACTTTGACAGCACACGTTTTCTTTGAATCAAATATTCAATGGATCATAGGTAGGTAGGTAGCACATATAACTCTAAAACAAGGTCAAGTGCAGGTAAAATTTAGCGAATTTATGTGTATAAACTCTATGTGGCCACCTTGGATGATAGTGTGGATATTTTTGAAAGTCGAGTGTAATAAGTTTGACATGGGTAAGCCAATTTCTTGCATGCCTGCAAATATAAGATTAACACCATGTAATAATATTGAGATTGCAAATATCACCAAGCACTTTTTATCTATAGTATTAATGAGGCAGTGGTCCCAGCCATTGGCACATATTTGGTATTAAATTTTGGTTTTACCAGTTGTTACAACACTGCCCAGAATGTTAAATATTGCAATATCTAGAGCCTTAAATGCATATCAAGTTCGATCATTTCCATGATTTGTAGGGCTTGCACAAAAAAATATTTCCTAAAACAAATTTATTAGTCAAAGCATTATGGATGCCTGTCAAAGCGGATCCCAGCACACTAATGAAACAGTGGATAATAATAAAAAAAACTAGAACTTGAGTAATCTTCTAATCTGTTTGGTATCAAGTCCCAATGATGGATTTAGTTCAGATGTATTGAAAAGAAAAAATATACTTGTACTCCATGTAAAATATCCCACTTCCTTAACCACCATTACCACCAGATTACACTTTTATTTGATGGTATGATAAATTCACTGTTCTATTTGTAAAACTAAATCGTTGAATACTTGTGCTCCAACATGAAACAATAACCACATTTACCTGAAAAAAATAACTAGCGAGAGATGCTCCTTGATAATCCACTATTCACTTGCAAAGTGGGCCACCTGCACCATTAACAAGCATAACATTCTTTTGTGCAGTGGATCCATTTCTTCTCTTCAAACTACCTTTTCCTTCCTTTGACCTTGCATAAACTGAAGATCGATTGAATATTTCACCGTTATGCAATGTTTAGGGATCCTTGATTGATTTATAAGACAATTTTTGAAGGTGAATTGGATGTTTCATGGCCTAGGAGGTGATCCTGTGGTTAATTTTCTTTGTTCTCGTCATTTCTCTCCTCAGAATTGTCATATATCAGCTTATATGTTTATCTGACTTAGAATTTGACTACATTAATCCTTATGAATCATCATCTCGAATAAATTGGCTTATGATACCAGAGTTTTTATTCAAGGTGGCCTTTGCTTTCTCTTCCTGTGAATGGTGAAAAGAAATATCGCATGATTAAGCTTTCCTATTACCTCATCCTTTTCTTTATTGTTATTTACAACCTTGTTGCGTCAGCTGTAATATGGCAGGAGGCAAATGTTTCCAGGAGGCCTATGATTGAGATTAATGCACAGGCCTATCATCATATAAAAGTAGCCAGGGTGACGATGATAGTTTCAATGAAGGCGTATGGCAGGAGGAAAATGTTTCCAGGAGGCCTATGATTGAGATTAATTTTCTTTGTTCTCATCATTGCTCTCACATTAAGTCTCTTCACCAATCACAGAGCCCCACCTAGTCTCGGCATGGATTTTGTAGGTCCTGAGGATGTGAAACCTAGCATTGATATGTGCTGCAATTTCCCTTGATCGATGGTCAGGATCTGCTGGCTAGATCTAGAAGAGAATCAATATGCCAATCCTTCGCAAATCTGACTATGTATTCCTAGTCACACCATGAAATCATTCTCAACCATTAGTTGGTCTCATGCGAAATTCACCACAAACAATATGAGTCAAATAGATTCTGGTGATTTTTTGTTTTTATTTTTATTTTATTTCTTACGGAATGAGAAATAAATGAAGAAGAGTTTGAAATTTCCCATCACTGCTAAGAGCAAAATAAAAAAAGCATTAAATGAGGTCTGCTAACAGAAAAAATGGAATAAAATAAAAGATAGTGTACTATCTTTCACTTGCACCAAAAAACAAGAGATGAAACTCAAAATGATTCATCAACACTAACAACTTTAAAGTCACAACTATTAGTCCAATATTGATAAAAATATTGGTCATTATATTAACAACTACTATCACAACTATAGAAACATGCTCAGGTACTGGGTCCTCTCCCCTATGTTTTGCAAACTTGACAATTCTTTGGATAGATGAGTGAGGTTTATCTAAGATAAGTTGAATGAAGAGGAGATAACCATTTTACCTGATAGAAATAAATTTCTAGTTTGGTTAGATATTCATACCAAATTAAATTCCAGCGCCCAAGTTCATTATTGTGAATAGGCACGACGCTAAGCTGTAAATAAGGGGACGCAGAGCTAGTGCAGGTCTGACAAAGTAGATTTGTTAAAATTGTTTTAGAAGACTTGAACCAATGTGTTGGGCAGGTGAAGTACACACTTTGTTTTTTGTTTTTTTTTTTTCTTTAGCATAAAGCAGCTCAGAATAAAGTGCTCCTTTGCAGCTGACATACATAATTTTGGAAGCATAGATTGAACGAAAGGTAAAATACAAACCAAATTGCAACTGTATAAGAAGAATACATCATCCTAATTTTTTTATATATGCTTTCAGACATTCTCATCACAGAATAAAAAAAACCAAGTGTATGTATGCTTTCAAACTGCATCATTATGCTTTTAATTCAACAAATGCTTTCAACTATTATTTGGAAAACAGATACATTTCAACAGGCTGCTTCTCAACTATTTTGATTAAGAGAAAATCACCAAACTTAATAATGCATTAATTTTTTTTTGAAGTCTATAGTCCTTATATTATGCGACAAAAAATAGATTGAAGTCAACAAATATCAATGTAGTTTACTCCATTTCCACCTTAGATTTAGAGTAAAACTAATAAGATGAAACGAAGGTTCAACCCTCCTTCTAGCGCCATTTTGTGGTTGCTAAATTCTGAAATATGTTAGTATGCTGATAAATCTCTTCATGGAAATCGAACTAACATGGCACAATTAAACTACCCAATGAAATATTACTCCATGTTAAACATGCTAATCTAAGATATTGAAACAACTAGAAATTGCTAAATGAACTAATTGAAAGCACAAACAACATGGAGCACACCTATTCCATATTGGATTGGTGCACCTTGAGTATGTGAAGGATCCCTTTCCCAATCCTTTCCAAGCTAAATAGTGAAAGATATGATACTATGATGAAGAGAAAAACTAGTTCTCAAATATAAAGAGTAACTTTGCATGAGATTGTGTCGTGTTTTTGAAGGAGACGAGCCTTGAATTTATAGTTGAGTTTGAAGAGATAAGAGGAAATATTGAAGAATGTGGGACTAATCCCCAACAAATAGGAAAGAGCCACTTTTCACAATGTGATTGGGCCATGATTGTTCAAGTTTTTGCCAATGTTCCCATTTGAAATTTGAAAATGGCAATAAATGCATGTAGTTGAAGGATTTGGGGGGAATTTTGTTTGGAAAACAAATTCAAATAAGGGGAGTTAATGAGGGAATATTCCTTGGGAATATGTCTTTTGTGAGGAAAATAGGGCTTTTAATAAATCAAAATAAATGATTTATTGTGCAAGTGGGAAAAGCTAGAGGATGGGACATGGCTTAGGCTTGACATTAATCAGGGATTTGATTAATTAAGCTAGTGATTAGTTGGTGTGACATTTGAATTACATTTTTGGATTTTTTTTAAATCAAATGAGAGGAAAATGAATATTAGTCATTTAATTAAATACATGTGATTTAATTAAATCAAGAGACTTTAGGAGATTAATTGATTAATTAAGAAAAAAATGATCAAATATGATGTTAATCAATAATGTTGATTTTGCATGTCTACACTAAAAAACTCAATTCGTTCATTCAATGAACTTGTTGAGGCATTTATAAACCATTTACAAGTGCATATTCCCCTAAGATGACTCTAGCCAATTTGATGAGCTATAAGCAAAAAGATGATGAAAAGGTTACTAACTTTATTTCACACTACCAATCGCTTTATTCCCAAATGATGTAAAGATTCCTGACCCTCACCTTCAAAGGATTTTCATTGAGAAATTGCAAACTAAGATACAAGATAAGCTTACCATGATGAATTTCCCCTCCTTTGTTTACTTGTGTACTACCCTTCATGATTATCAAAATTCAGTTAGTAGTCATGAAACAAAGCCCACCTCTAGCTAACTTGAAAATTTCAAGTCTGTAGACCAAAACAATTATCAAACTTTTAGAAAATAGAATAAGGGTTTTCTTCAACTTAATCCCCCTCAACAAACAACTCAAAATGTCAATACCCAAGTGGCTTATATAAGGAAGATAACTCCCTTTTCATTTGTCGATCCAGCTAAGAAATTCACTCCCCTACTCGATACCCTCCATAACACAATGTCACAACTTCTAGAAGAGAAAATGATCACCTTACCTCCCATTAAAACTCTCGATCCTAGTAAGCCTCTACCTCTAAAATTTAGATCAAATTATTATTGACATTATCATAGAAAAAATAGACACGATATGTAATATTGCAAGTATCTTAAACATATTGTACAAGACCTCATTGATTCTGGTTGAATTTCAGTTGGCAATGTTAATGATCAAGGAAATAAGTCTATTGCCCCTCCTAGCCAAAACTTTCAAATCTTTACCAACCCCATACCAAATTATAATATTTCATTTGTCAAAGCTAGTGAAACTACAAATAATGATGTGATCAATGTTGACACGGATGATGACAACATGGATACTGATCAACAAGATCATATAGAACAAAATCCTATTCATGATTTGGTTGCATTGGTCAAAACTCAACATCGTAAGGGCCGAACTAAAAAACCTCTTGAAATTACTTTCTCCTCACAAGATATACTTAAATACGCACCTGATGGTCCTCTTTACATAGTTGGATGAATCAATGACAAGCCCACTAATGTGACATTAATTGATCTCTTATGTGGAGAGAATGTGATCACTAAGAAATTCCTACTTGTGCATGAACTCTACCAAGAAATATTTGATAAATCAAAATCATGGATAATGACACATAATGGTTTTTCTTTCCCTGTGATGGGATCGATCACCCTTCCTTTACAAATAGGACAAAAAAAGTTAGATGTCTCATTCTCCATTACCTCGATATTGGACCAATTCTTTGTGAAGCTTGGTTACCCAAGGCTACGCTCCATGGAAGCCATCCTTTCGGTTGTGCATAAATGCTTAAAGTTTACCTTTGACAATGAATTGTTTAGTATGCATCATAGTGGCTTTAATCCTTTGTCTTCTCGTGGAAAATTTTCATTAGATTTCTTTTGGCCCAAGCCTATGAAACCTATTAAACTTCGAGAAGACTTCTTTTTCAAATCATAACAAACTTTTAAGGTGAAATGCATAGCAAAACTATCCCCTACAAACATGCATCAAACTATGATTGCGCCTATCATTCTTGACGAAACTATGATCGAACCTAAAGATATTCCAAACAACCAAGACCAACCCAAGACAGATCCTTTGCCTATTTCCTACAAAATACAAAGATATAATGAAAAAAATCCCATCATGCCTCATAAAATAAAAAAAAATTATAAAGAGAGAAAGCATTTGAACAACCTTCCATTGTTCCTTCCATTCCTCCCCTTAGGGAAGAAAATGAACCTATGGTTGATAAACCTACTCCTACACAAATGTAACTTGAAAGTCATACTAAGAGAAATATAAATGCTAGAGATCATAGCCGTAGACATCGTGCTCTTTCTCGAAGGTTAAAAGAAGAAACAAACAAAGAAAATAAAAATCAAAACTTGACTGAAGCAATACACAATGAGTCTCCCTCTTTTCTGCAATAAAAATATCCTATACTGCAACCGCGACAGGAGTTAAATCCTTCTTTAGACATTATCGTTTGACCTCCCATTGTGATTGACTTGGATGGTGATGCTGAGGTTGCTAAAATTGATGAAGAGGTGCATAATGAATTGAATACATTGTTTTCCTCTTCTATGAGCTTACATGATAATTCTCCCAAGAAGGGTGTTGAAATTGGTGATGGCCCGAGTTTGACACATGTTTTGGCTAGTTTTCCACCATTTTTATATGATGAGCATGACTGGGATGTAGATGAATTGCTAATAGGTTTACTCGCATGTGCATTACTATTCTTTTGCATTATTTTCTATTTATTTTATGTGACTGCATGTATGTAATGTGATCCCCCGTACTATTTTGTTTTATGTATCTCCCTTCTTTTGTGATATTCCTCTATTTGCACCTACATTCTTCTCTATGTCGTAAACATTTTATCTTTTGCATTTGTCTTATATTTTTTATTTTGGGGATGATGTAAGGCATCGATACATTCATTTTTCTTCCATCTTGACCCAAAATCTTTTTCTTTACCTTTTTCATTTGTCTTGTGTTTTTCCTTTTGGGGATGACGCAAGGTGTCATGACCTTTAGGTCTCTTCTATGTTGATCTAAAAGGTTTTTTTTTTTGTTTTTCTCTCTTTGTTTCATTCTTCTTGTTCCATGAGTATTTGGGGAATGATTACAATTTCAAACTCTCTAAAAACATTGTAGCAAGAACATACCGAGCCCAAATCCATGGATCCTTCATGTGTTTAGAGTTTCATTTTGGGGGCAGTACATTTTTAATTTTTTTCATGATGTAGCTTTATTTGGAGACATATCACTTGGCACAAGGCTTTCCAAATAAGCTCTCATTTCCTCTTTATTGTTAGAATTTATTATTTTCTACTTTAAATTAATTGCTCACAACATGGTGTTTAGCGATTTCTTCAAAGTGGGGGCATACATTGGCATACATTATTCTTTTTCTTCACTGTGTAGTCTTCTTACTTCTTGTGATGCATCCTTCTCTTTGTGGTGACATTGGGTGTGATGTTCCTCAAGAGAATGATCTCTTTTAGCATATTACATTCCTCTTAGTGGTTTGATGTGACACACCACATCCACTAAGTTGTGAATCTTTTATTCTTTGATTGGTCCTCTCTTGGTGAGATTAGACATAATGTTCTCTAAGGTAAGACCTTGCATGAACTAAGCAAAAATGCTTCGAACGTACCTTATGTTATAATTTTTGTTATATGGCAACCTTGTATAACACACTTTTCTTGTCTGTGGATTCATCTTGTTTGTTCATGAGTATCAAAAATACAAAGCTTTTCTTGCCTCATGAAGCTCAAGGTTCATTGTTGTGTGGCACCTTATAAAATTTATTAGGAGGTATATCTTTGTTCTGGTTGAACAGGAAGATGAACTTAGGCATGAAATTCCCATAGCCATTTGCTTGTGTGTGTGACCGCATACCAAACACGTGTATGTGTCTCAACTCTTTGAATACTCACCCAGTCTTCAACTTGAATTTTCGTTGCCTCAGAGTGAGCATGCATTTTGGAAAAACAACTTAGATTTGACCCACATCGTGATGGATAAATGGTTGAAGCATGATTTACCTCTTTCTTTTGTTTTTCTTTTCTCTTTATCTTTGGCAGTGTATGCTTGTTCCTTGTTGTTGCTCCTTATATCATTTTTATGTGTGTCCTTTTGTGCCTATGTTGATTTTCTATAGGTTTGTGGTCCAAGGAGCTTGATCACCCCTCTTGATTTTTCTCATCCTATCTTACCAACATTGGTACACTTGGACCCCTCTTGATGCAATTTTTTCTACTTTAGTGTAAGTTTGAAGCATGTTCCTCCTCTCACTAAAGAGGGGGCTAAATGTAGTAATGGAAAATGTATCACTCTACATTTTCGCACTTATTTGGGTCCTCGTTGTTAAATTGAACTTAATGTTTCTTTGATTTAGTGTTGTAATGAGTTTAATACATTCACATTAAGTCTTGGGCACATGTAAACTAAATGGAATTAATTGTGCCATATTTAAGGTGTTGTAAAGTGTATCCTAACACTTTCACACTAATCTATGGTGTTTTTGGGCTTCTTTATGCCTTATTTGGCCTTATTTTGCATCCATAAGCCTTAATTAATGCATTTTTCCAAGATTAATCCCAACATAAACCAACATCCTATAATAATTTAGGTGTTTTTGGATTGTATGGCCTAGATTTAGTGATCTAGGACTCATACGCCACCTTGGGCATATGGGTCCCACCTAAGTTTCAGGGCCCATATTTGGATTTCGCATGAATCTAATCATTTCTTGAAAAATGTATCCCAAGCTTAGCCTAGTGGGACTCATACACCACTTCTGGCGTATGAGTCTCGCTTAGATTAGACCTAATTTAAATTCAAATTCTTTGTGTGATTTTATTCTCCTAGATCTGATGTTGGCTTGTAGTGTTGTAATTTGAGAAATTCGGCATAATCAAGTATAAATACAAGGTTATTTCTCTCATTTTTCTCATAGCAAGTTGAATAATAATCCTTATAGAAAATTGGTGATTACAGGAGTTTACAAGAGTATTCAAGAGCCTTCAAGAGTGATTATCAAGCATTATTCAAGTATTAAGCATCATGTCAAAGTCAACATGCAACATGTTTGTTTTTTAGCTAACATTTGTGATGTAGGGTTTTATGATTCAAGTAAGCATTCAATTCAAGATCTACAACATTCAAGCAAGAGTCAAGATCCACATCCTTTGGAGCCATTCCATAAATGTTTGCAGTACTTTGTTTCTAGGGTTTAGTGATTTGTATCATATCATTTTGTTCATTCATTATTCCTCCTTTCCATTTGATCTCATTTCAAGGTTTGATTACCAAAAAAGGGTTTGACCAAGGAAAACCCCTTTCCACTAATTTTTTTTGTTTTCCCTCTCTAGTGTGTGATTTGTGGATCTAGGTTGAAGGCACATCGAAGAGAAAGATTGGAAATAATTTTTCAAGTGTGCAAAGTTGTCACCTTGTTTACAATATCACTCAAAGGAATCCAAGGATCAAAATTTGACATTTCAGATCCAGAAACTAGGTTGAGAAGATAGAGCAGATATTTAAGAGCAGATTCATATCTTGATTCTTTGAAAAATCCAAGTAGGACTGATACACCAATTTTGGCTTATGAGTCCTAGTAGAGCCACTTTTCCAAATTTTTGAAGATCCAAACTTGTAATCACCAGATTCCTATTCCAACCCAGAAACCTTAATCTAGGATTGATATGCCCAACCTGGCATATGAGTCCTAGTGTTCCTTAAATTTAACATTTTCATTATTTCAAGTCTTGTTTCAAGCTGTTACGGATTTATAGGTGCACCTCTCCGATTTCCTACTTTTCTATTTTGTTTTGCATTCATTTCTAGGTCATTTACTGTAGTCTTGGATATCACTAAGTTTCATTATTAGCTCTTGCACGTTACTAGTCTTTCCAATCCAAAGCTTGGTGGTGAGCCCTTCTTTAGTCATTAATCATACCCTAGGACAACCTTTAGCAGATCTCACACTTTCATTCTATCCTTGGATTGAGATCTCTAGGGTTTCCTTGAGTGAAATAAGAGGAACCCTACCCTTGTGCTCCAACTCCTAAAAGGTAGGACTGCCTATTTCCAATTTTTTAGGTTGTTAAGATGCCAAAGTGTGCGAGAAAGATATGGAGGAGGATGTGAAGCACTCTCAAAAATTTCTGAGAGGAAAGGTAATGTGGTAAAATACGTAGATTGAGGAAATGGCAGTCTCAACATTGCATAGATTGAGTAAAGGATACACCAATCATGTGGAATGAGAAATAAAAAAATAGATAGTGTGGACTAAAAGAGGTAATTGATTTGGAACAGAAGCATAAAGTTTCAGGGTATGTGCACGATCATGATGGGCCAAAATGTGGCAATATGATGGGTATGTGGCTGACGACTTTTATTTTACCCAAAATTGATGAAACGAAAATGGTTTTTAAAGTAGATTATGAGCTTTCCACCAATATAAATGATTCTTTACTTTTAATTTAATATAATTTTATTATTCACTTTCTATTGAATTACGACTAAAGTTTTGATTTTTGGGTTGATTGAAAAACATCTATGGCTTTCAAACGGTATCATATTTTTTGAATCCAAAACATGCATCACATTATATGCTTCATATACATTAAGATTAAAAAATAAAAAATTGAATTTCATGAAGTTTTGACCAAGTTAAGGTGGTCTGACATACGAGTCTTTATATTTTTTTTAAAAAAATCGTAAAAAAATTATAATTAATTATTGACTTGGAAAAAAATTACAAAAATATATGCATCACATCGGGACATGAGTCCTCTACTTATATCTAAAATCTTATAAAAAAAATTATCATTTTAATGTGGTTAGGGTGGTCAGACAGACAACTACTTCTTATTTTTCCCTGAAATTTAAGTACTACTGTATTGAAATTTCAAATTTTCACCAAATAGATTTTATCTTTTTGTAAATAAACCTAATAATTTAGAAACTACATTCAATTTGCCAAAAATTCTATTCTTATGTATTTTTGAAACAATATAGATAACTTATTCAAATTTTTATGTCAAGTTGCCTAACTCTAATTTTTCTAATTTTTTTGCTACTTAAGGGCCTATTATTTCCATGATGATCCTGCACATACCCTTGAAGTGGATATAAAAAAGAAAAGAGACTTTAACTTTCTATCTAATGCATAAATTAGAAACAAAAGACTTTAGATTCCTATCGATGTGCAAATTTCAATGCCTTAATAGAAAGAAAAGACTTTATATTCTAGCAGTATGTATCAAACATAGGTGAATAAATACAAAGAATTTTATATTATGCCCTCCTTCTAGTGCCATAATATGGATGCTAAATATGCAGATACTTAAAAACAAACAACTATTAGCATTCTTAGTTAAATTAAGCAAATCAAATAGAACATCCCTATGAAATACCTAATCATGTTCAAATATGCAAACTTAGATAAAAAGAACAAAGACATGAAAACACATGAAAACATGATTAAACCCTTATCTCATAGTGGATTGGTGCCACTTTGTTGTGTAGGAAGCAACCCTTTCCCAATCCCTGATAAGAAAGAATGCCAAGATGATAGTGATAATGCAAATGCATGAGATTATGCTTCAAGTTATGTTGTAGTTGTTGTTGTAGAAATACTTTACTTTTATAGATTCAAGGTTGAAAGATTGAGAGATTTGGATGAGTGTGGGATCATTCATGAGCCAATGACAAGATGCCACTTGTCAAGATGTAAGAGGATGAGGGTTGTGCACATTTTGGTCAATGTGCCAATTTCAAATTTGAATTTTGATGAAATGACATGTTTAAGGGGGATGAAAGATGATTAAATTCCAAGTTTGACTTGTGTAAGAGACATGTAAGAGCATTTAATGCTATGCTGGAAGGGACAAGTCATTTGAGATGGAGATTCAAAATTGGAGGAATATTCCATCTTGATGCCCTTTTGAAAGTAATTAGAAGAAATAATAAATCAAATAAATTATTTATTGGTGCAAGTGGGTGGGTTAGTTAAGAGTTTAGATTTGACTCAAGTTGAGTCAAAAGCTAGAGAATGGGTGATTATGTTTAGAGGGTAATTAATTTAGATTAATCAACTTGAAGGATTTTTAGGGGTTTTGCTATTTGATTTAAATCATTTTGATTTATTAAATCAAATAAGAAGAACTTAAGGACTTAATTAAATAATTTGATTTATTAATTAAATACGATCAAGCTAGGGAATTAATCAATAAATTGTTTTAATTGATTAATAGAAGAATTCAATGTTAGTTAGAGTGGATGTCTATTTTACGTGTCTAAATTTTTCCCCTCTTTGAAGCAATGTACTTGTTGTATTGGTTCAAAGAATGATGCCGCTGATATCGAAATTAAAAAATATTCTAATTTTTTTCGGATGCCCCAATGAAGAGAAGTATGTTAGTACAGGAATTTAGACCAGTAAAACCCATTTCATATTTTGTATAAAAGAAATTGTAGAGTTACAGTTTGTGGAATGACAAACACACTTATACAAAACTAGCCAAGCCCTTTCCATATTTCGTCGAAGAAGTCAAATAGTAATGAAAAGCCATTTAAACCAATAAAACCACTTTCATATTTTGTATAAAGAAATAAATATGAAAAGCACAATGTAGAGTAAATGCCATGAAATGAAGATTAGAATAGTAGGAGTGCATGGAAAAGTATAAAGGAAAAGAAAACTAGTGAAACCCTCCCCACATTTCATTTTATACATATCGTTGAAATTTACAAATATTTAAAAAAAAATCTAAGTGCATGGTAGAATACCATCATATTCATTGAGATTGGTAGAGGTTGAGTGAGGCTATAAACCTCACCTGAAAGTGAATGGGGGTTGTCGAGAGTGCAGAATCGAACAAAAAAATGGGAAGAGCTGAACAATGAAGCATGGAGATTCGAACAAGTTTCGGTGTGAAACAAAACAAATAGTCTAGAATGTTTGCAAACAAAAGGAATGAGAGTGAGCAGAATATGTGATAATTTGAAGCATTAAATGAACCTTTATCTTTGATTAATGCACTTGACAGACCAAGTAAATGCAAAGGGAAAAGTAAGGCAAGTTGGTTAGTGGAGGAAATGAAGGAGGCAATGAGTGTTCAATGCTCTAAACTATTGGTTCAGGGTGGCGAGGTTGTCGTGTACACGTGGCCATCTGATCCACTGTAAGGTAGATTTTATCACCAATTAAGGACGTGGGTGGGCTCCACTTTGGGGTGGAGGGAAAAATTGGTCCATTTTGGACACGTCAGCATAAATGGTGCTTGACAAGTGGCAGGATGATTGATTTTTTTAAAAACAAATTGGGCGTGGTGCACAAGTGGTAGGGTGATGTGGAGGGAAAAAAATTAAATTGTTTTGGTCCATGTGGACTACCACATGGACCTCCAAGTTGACTCACCCTACTTTGGACCCCTCTCCCCTATAGGAGTATACAAAAGTCTTTTCAAACTTCAATGGTAACACAAAAAATTAATGAAAGAAAATAGGCTTGGTTTTGACCGATTGAATGCAGCATACGTTGTAGGGAAGAGGGAGGAGGTGATGAAAATACCTAACAAATGGACATAATAGGATTGAAAGTTTATGGAAGAAACACACAATCACGATAGAGGTGGACCCATCTCATATAGGATAGCATGTGGGTGTAACGTGGAATCATGTAGATAGCATGAAGAAGTAATGCAGGAAAACATGTCGAAGACATCTCCACCTATCATACAATGAAAGAATGTGGAGGAGTCAGTGATGATAAATGTGATGGAGAGAGAAGGAGAGAAGAATGTCAATGATGTTAAAGTGAAATAGAAAAGAGGATAGGGAATGAAAGGAAACGAAAGGTCTTTTTATAGTTCACAATATCAGGTGATCTATTTTTGGGTCTACAAATGGTTTAAAGTATATGTGACTACTTCATACTTTCATTATGTAGGAGGCACCTAACTCATGCTACAAAATACAAGGTCTGCATACCCTACCCACTTGCAAGATTTGAACTTGTGAACTCTCTTTCAAGAGTACAAGTTCTTAGAGCTGGAGGTGGTTCAACCACATCCTTAAATTTTTGCACAACAAAAACTAAAGAGGTGGAGCCGCTTTAACCAGGGCCATATAAAGAAAGGGGTGGCCACTAGATCATCATAATAATGGTGTTTGTCATAGATCCACTCTAATGATTATAATAATTTTAAATAATTTTAGTTTATTGTTTATAAAAGTTAAGTGTTATTTAATGTGGAATAGAATAGAAATTTTCTTTAGGTCTATGAGGTTAATGATAGTTTATAGGATATTAAATCTTGAGATTTTTACTATTCGAATTATTGATCTTTTACTATTCAATTTGATAATGAGCTTCTCTATTTTTTCAACCATTTTTTTTTTTAATAGATCTTTAAATGAAGTCATTTTTGAATTATTGTGTACTTGACCCAAATTTCATTGTAAGCTTTGTATTCCAAAACAAATCATTTTTTTCTTTCCATTATCCTAATTGTGCAAATACAAAATATATCTTCCTATACATTTTATGGCATTTTCTATCTACCTCTTTCATTATGAAGACAATGGAAGTTAGAATTTACTTGAATTATGATAATATTTCCCATCCTAGGGATATTGGCCTCTAAATAATCCTTTTTTTGATGGTCAAAAGTGGAATTAAATTATTCAAGGTAATATTTTTTCTCTATTTAATGTCTTTTACACATAGACATATGAAACCCATTTACAACTAATGTCTTTGGTTTTTGCCATTGTAAACACTAAAATATAAGGTAAAACAATAGGAAGCATACATCTAAATGTTGATCCTAATGTATATCAAGCATGTGTGTCCAATAAAGAAAAAGGAATGTAAATGATGATAAAAGTATAAAATCTCTCACTATAGAAATTTTATGGCCTAAGTTTTGTGGTCCAAGTAATGTTGATGGTTGAACTAGAATGTGGTTTCCCAATTCTACAACACAACTTTGTTGCACCTAATCTTCTTCCTTCAAAATAGCTTCAAGATGGTTTGATCTATAGAATTTGATAATGATAGATCAAGGGATGAGACTCATTTAGGGTTTGATCTATATAATTTTACTAAAAATATACCCTTTAACTCAAGATTAAATATCTCTACTCTTGTAAAATTCACACTTTGCAAAATAAATGAGCCTTAAGATGTATGCATGCAACACTTCCAATTTGGAATAAGTGACCTCACAACTAATATTAAACCAATTCAACAAAGTGTTTCATACACCATATTGGTTCATTTATCTTTTCTTTTTTTTTAATGCCTAAACAAAGATAAGTAATTAGAATTTTTGCAACTTTTTTTCTTTGATTATAGATTTACTAATATAAATGGAATTTTACATCATAGTTTCATACACTATCTTTTATCATTACAATTATACACCTTTTTGTAAAATAATGTTGTGTATATATTTATTTTTAGCCTTCAATCTTTACTTTCTCTTGTTGGTCTCTTTCTCAGGTTCCTTTTGGAAATTCTAATTATATTTTCTTTTGAATTCAAGGACACTTCTTTGGAATGAGTTGTTGATCTCTTCATTGAGAATCCAATATCTTGAATGTTTAATATTCTCTTTGAATTCTTCCATCTTTCCATCTTTCATCAGTTTTACAAACTTATCTCTGGATATCTCCATTGTCATGTCATTACTTGCACAAAAATATTATAAAGTGTGAGTCTTATATTAGACTTAGTAAGTTCCCTTTAAATTTACCTTGATACCTTTCCTTGTTTGTTGCTTTTCATAAGTACCATAAAATTTCAATTGTTAGTAAAAGCCAAAAAATATTAGTAGATTTATCTAATCCAACTATATACCCGAATATTATTTCTTTCTAGTTACTTTTGTCACAAAAAATATTCCATATCTCTTTTGCAAATGAATAGTAAAAAAATGTGTTTACAATCTCCAGGCTTCCTACTTATCTCATAATTTTCTAAATTCAATGCAAATAACGGGCAAGGCATTTTTTGTAAAAAACAACCATTTAAAGTAGTTTTTTAGGTGAACTAATACATTATTCAATGTCCATTTAAATATTTTTGCCTAGATTTTTCCTCATTTCTAATGTTCTAGTAATTGTTAAGGTATTCAAATATTTCATTTGTGTTAGTCACTGTATTATAGATGTTTCTAGGTTTTAACTTAGTCAATTCAAATCCATCAATCTATTTGATACTATCTAAGTTTTCACAATAAACTTCATAGTTCACATGGAATTGACAAGTTTTGCAAGCCTCTCTCATGACCAAGTATGTCCTCCATTGGGTAGGGGATAGGTCAAACTCTGTGTTGAGGGTAGCCCATGTGTAAATTAATTGGCAATTACTAGTAATGTCTTTGAAATACCTAATAACTTTCCTAGCCCAAGTTTGAACAACCTTGTAGTAGGGCAAGGGGTATTTCTTTATGCTGCATATTCCACCATATTGATTTGTCTAAACAATTTTTCTTTTTCATTTTACTTCAAGTCATTTTTTTAAATGAATCCTCTAACGTGCTCCCAAGCCTTCTAAATGGTTTTGAATATGTTGGATCCAACCAGAGAGACAAGAAAGTTACCTAACAGTATGTCACACATTGGGATATATTTCCAATATTTTGCATTCTTTGGGACAACTTATTTAATGATATTTTAATTATTATTTTTTAAAGTTCATTTCCATCCATTTCTTTGAAACCAACTTAACTATGAGAGATATGCCCTACTTTTTCATGTCTTTTAATCCTAAACCCCCTCTTTCCATGCCTAGGTAGCTCCATTCATACTTTACATTGTGTTTCTTTGTGTTCCCCTTCCCATCAAACCATAGAAATTATCCTTTTTGTTTTTTGAATTTCATTTATTTGACAACTACAAAAATTCCATACTAAAGAGTAATATATATTGTATAAGGTTAAGTGAAGAATCATGGGAGTCCAAACTATGCCCCTAAGTAGCAATGAAAATTCAGAAAAACAAAGTTAGGCAACTTGACATAAAAAAATGAATAGGTTATTAACATAATTTGGAAAATATGTAACAACATAATTTGTAGAAAATTGAATGTATTTTCTAGGCTACTAGTCCTTTTTTGGAAAAAAAGTAAATCTATTTTGTGAAAAATTGAAATTTCAATGTAGTAGTACTAAATTTTTAGAAAAATGATAAAAATAAGGTGTATGTCTGATCAACCTAAGTACAAGAATTTTATTTATTTTTTCTAAAAATCTCAATATAAGTAGAGGACACATGCCTAGATGTGCCACATTTTTTTGGTATTTTTTTTGCAAGTAAATAATTGGCTATGATTTTTTATTAGAACATTTCAAAATTATTAAAACGTGTTTGTATCAACACCATAACTTGGTCAAAAATTTATGAAATTCGATCATTTTTTATCCTATAGTGTGAGAAGCATAGAATGTGACACATCTTTTCGATTCAAAATATGCATGAAATAGTTTGAAAATTATAGAATTTTTTCAATTAGCCAATCAATTAGGGCTTTAGTCATAATGAATGCAGAAAAACAATAATAATTATGTATTAAATTCAAAATTAGGCATATCTTATATTGGTGGAAAGTTGACAATTTATTCAATAAACCTTTCCATTTCATCAAATTTGGATAAAAAAAGTTGTCGACCACAAAGGAAAACTTTGGAAAGCTAAGGAAATTTTGTAAAAATATTTTTTCATTTGAATTTCTAGGTATGGAAATCTGGAGCCAAATCTTGAGCTTACTGATTTTTTTAGAAAAAATGGATATTTGTTATGTGCATGATTTATAATATTCTATATTATTAATAATAATATATATATATATAATACATAAGTAAATACTAGTTGTATAGACACATAATATTTTTAAAAACAACAATAATTGAGAAAAGTTCATACCTTTTATATCAATCAATTGCATAGCTCAACATATTTTAGATGAAAAGATACATCCTCCACTACTTTTCCATAGAAATTTATAAGAATAAATATCTTTAAAAAAATTGTGGTTTTATTTAATAAAATAATTTAATTCACTCCAAAAAATGGCCTAAATATTATATATTAAGTTCAAATTTTCATATGTAAAATGTAAAATCTTTTTTAGAGAAGAATGATGATACATGTTAAAATATAAAAGTTTGTAATGTTTTTATTTGAATTTTCTTTATTTTATAATCATAGTGAATCAATACACATGTTTGCCATAAAATTATACATCATCTTTAAATCTCCCCAATTTATTCTAACATTAGGTTTTTCCTACTTACATAATCTCAAAATAAACTAAATCAAGACTAGGCCCATATAATACAAATTAAAATATTATAGTTTTATAAGAAGTATTTAAAATTAAGGTAATAATCGTGCTACCCGATTCCTGTAGTCTAATAAAAAATAAAAATAAAAATTAAGGTAATAATAATTAACCATTGTATTTGGTTGAGCGAAGCTTTAATATGTAGATGTAGAACAATCTCAAGTAGTATTTATTAGACCACTTGTACTCTCAAGAAAATGTGATATATCTATGGGCAAATGAAAATCTGTAGAAGTACTAAGAAATGAACTTTTTATTTTTTGTAATCTCCCAACTACCTCCATCATATTTGGGCATTGTTGTGGTGACTCCCTTGTGTAAATCAATTCTACTTATATAGACTTAGCAATTCATGTCAATACCATTGATAAATCTACTTCATTAACATCTCTAAGCAAGTTGTTGTCCACTACTTCTATTATTCTATTTGGAAAATTGATACCTACCTATTTTGGTAGATTGTATTTGGTAGATTGTCTCCTATAAACATGCCATCTATAGTCTCTTCCTTGCAAAAAAATCTAAATGTAGGATTCCACAGTATATACATCTCCTCTTGTTGAAATATAATACAATAACTATAATAAATCTCAAGGCATTTGAAACATAGATACAAGATGTAAATTCAATTGAATAATAATTTATATTGTAATAAACAAAATCAATACTTGGTGCAATATAGTTAGTGGATCCCTTAAGTGCATTTGTAGGATTCCATGAATCCATTGAATTCTCAAACAAGAGTTTGGCAATGCCAAAGTCTACTATATGTGGAGTCAAATCATCCCCTAGCAAAATATTATTAGGTTTTATCTCACAATGAATAACTTGCACATAGCAATTTGATGATGTAGATATTACATTCCATGTGCTATCTCCTTTGCTATTATTAATTATTCCCTCAAACTTAATCTGCATTCATCTCCAACTTAGGATCAATCCATCTCTCCAAGCTTCTATTTGACATGAATGAAAGAACCAATGCTTCAAAATCAAGGTTAGAACAAACTGAAATTATTTTGATCACATTGTGGTATTTGATTATTTTTAACACATTGCATTCTCTACCAAAAATTTGGAAATGATTTTCATCTTGTAAATTGATCTAACTTTATTAATGATTTTTGTATCATTCTTGAGAATCCATCTATAAACATATCCACAAATACCAACCCATAGCTTATTGGTGTGGCTAAACTAGCTAGTTGCATCTACAAGCTCTTCATATGAAATTCTATTAGGCCTAATGTATAGGGTATTCTGACTAGTTTGACTCTTTCTATAGAAAATTATAAATAGTACAAAAGACATAATGACGATTGCAATAAAAATCATAATTGATACTATCACCTTTTTTAGAGAATGGTAAATTTTTGTGTTTGGAATCAAAGCATGGCTACAAATTAATCTTCTTTCCATAAAGACCAATGTTTCCCAACAATATTGAATCACCAACAGTCGCAAAAAATCCTTGCTTTGGAACCTCTCCTATTAAGTTATTTAAAGAGAGATGGATATGCTAAATCATTTTCATTTCTTGAGGATCTACTAGGATTGCACCTAACAAATTATTTACTAAAAGATCAATGTCATGAAGATTGTTTGGAATTGTGAGGGATGTTGGTATTGGACCATCAAATGAATTCAATGAAAGATTCAAATATTGCAATTTTATGCAACTTGATAGTATAGCTGGAATTTCACTTGAGAAGTTATTGAGAGACACATTCATAACTTGTACCATTACCATTATACTCATTGCTAATATAGAACCTTATAGTAAATTGGTAGAAATATTAAAATAAAATTGAAGATTTGTAAGTCTCTCCCATTTAGGAGGTATGCTTCCTTGTAGTTTGTTGTGAGCCAAGTCTATTTATTCCAATTTGGCACATCTCACTCAACTAACAAGTATTGTCCCTGAAAGTTGATTGTGATGAAGAAAAAGATCTCTTAATTGTGAAATATTACCAAGAGAATATGGAATTTCTTCTAAAATCATGTTGTCACTCAATGATAATAGACCAAGCCTTTTTGCATAACCCAAACTATATGGAATTCTTCCATATAAATTATTGTTGGATTTGAGTTGAGTAAGCATACCCAATTTCACTGGATTACCACAATGGAATATATTTTCACCCAAATCCAATTTAGTTAAGGATGGCATGTTGCCTATAGAAGTTGCAGTTGTACCTATTAGTCAGTTACCTCCTCAACCAAACAAGGCCAAGTTGGGAAGGAATGTTGCCACTCAGATGGTTCATGGACAACCCGAGAACTTGCAAACAATGACAATTTACTAGAGTGGATGGAATGGAGCCTTATAATTCATTTATAGACAGTCTAAGTATCCTAAGACGAAAAAGCCTCCCCAATGGAGGAGGAATGTGATCCTGGAAGCTCTTATTCTTGAGAGCAAATACTCTTAGAAAAGAGAGATGGGGCCCAGTAAGGACATACTTGTGGAATTTAAGGAAACCACACGTTGATGACAAGAAGAGCAGGCAATACCAGTCCAATTCCAGGAGGAGTGATGAGGAACCAATCAGACAAGGAACTGTTGCAGCCTTCAGAATGAGAATACTTAAAATCCAAAAGAGGTTCCTCATCAGAATGATAAGAAGGAGAAGAAGAATAAGAAATTGGTAGTACAAAGAGAAATAATAAAACGACCAGGAGAAAGTAGTTATTGAACATCGTGTTGGAGTGCATCCACACACGCTAATACAATGGTTATCCGAACGTGTTTGTTTAGGGAAATCTGTTTGCTATTTGAAGGAGGATATAAGGCGGAGTCGAATTCAGAAACGCGTAGTCGTCTCTTGTAATGTAAACTCCATTCCGCGCTTCGTCTCTTGTTGGGAATAATTAGCAGGAAAAAATAAGATACTTGATTCACTTTGTGAATAATTAGCGAAAGAGTATTTCTTTGATTAATCTTCATCTTCAACTCCATTCCGCTTGTCTCTTCGTGGAATAACTGAGTGTCTGTGCGAATTTCTTTTGTATACCTGAAATTCCAATTTCCCCGCTTGTCTTTTGTATATGCTGGTCAATCACGGTAAAGAAAGAAAACTGAGTGTTGTTGCTCGTCAATCAAGCCTAAGAAAAACTGAGTGTTGTTGCTGGTCAATCACGCCAAAGAATTACCGAGTTGTTCTCGCTGCTCAATCACGGCAAAGAAAACTGAGAGTTGTATCTGGTCAATCACGTTAAAGAAAAACTGAGTCTTCTCGCTTGTAAATCACCTTGTATCAATCACACATAAGAATAACCGAGAGTTCTCACTGCTCATTCACGGCAAAGAAAACTGAGAGTTGTATCTGGTCAATCATGCCAAAGAAAAACTGAGTGGTGTTCTCGTTTGTCAATCATCTTATATCAATCACGTAAAAGAATAACTGAGTGGTGTTCTCGTTTGTCAATCATCCTATATCAATCACGTAAAAGAATAACTGAGTGTTCTCATTAGTCAATCATGGCAAAGAAAATTGAGAGTTGTAACTGGTCAATCACGCCAAAGGAAAACTGAGTGGTGTTGCTGGTGAATCACCTAAAGAATAACTGAGTGTTCTCACTCGTCAATCATGGAATTGTCTATGCAGTCCTCAAAATGGTTATTTGTCAAAGAAAACTAAGTGTTTGGACTGACTTCATAATCAAAAGTTGGGGAATGACGTGTTGGAAATAGAGTTGTTGAAAATTGTGTCAAAGAAAGTTGTGGAAAATAGATATCTCACTTTGTTAATAATTTCAGGCTTGTGTGTTGTTGCCCATCAATTCGGTATAACAAAGTGTACACTGATCAATAAGTGTGTATTTTTTTTTTTTAATATCTTTAATTACCATTAGTCAATCACATCAATCATGCCAAAGAAATCTATTATTGATAATATTTATTCATTAATTGAAATTCAAAATATAGCATCTTTTTTATTTTAAATTAAAAAGAAAATTGAATATTGTAGGTCGTTAATCATGCATAACCATTAAATGATGCTTCCCCTGTACAAGTGTGATGCACTTCATTCATATTTCAAAGTTGTGGAAAATAGAAGGAAAAGATTTCACTTTCCTAAATATTTTTTATTTTACTTTATTTCCTCAATAATTAATATAGTTGAATTTTGTGAAAGATAATTTAAATAGAATAATATTAATTATTTAGTGTGAAATTTTAATATAGCAATGACTTGTAAGGTGTGAACTTTTTACATAAAAATAAATGTATTATATAATTTTATATAAAATGGAGTAAGAGATATAATTTTTTTATATAAATATGAGTCATGAAGGTATTGCATACATACAAGCATGTAACTACATTAAATTGATTAAGTTTACATGTAATGAATGGTGGTCATGATTAGTAGTGTACTGAATTCACAAACTCTATTTAAAAAAGTGTAACCCTTAACTTACATTTGTATGAAAGATGTACCAAAATTTGACAAAACATTCAAAATATGAGGGTATTATGGATTTTCTTTATAAATATTTTTTAATAAAATCCTAAAAAAGTGTACAATCTTTACTTTTAAGAAGAATTGTTAATAACTAATTGATCAATTTACTTGTGTCAACAATATCTTATAGAAAGGAGTAGTGGAAAGGTGGTGGGTGGTATTATATTTCACAATATAGAAGTGTACACGTAAAATTTAAGACATTTGAATACTTATTAGCTATTATTTCTCTTTAATGTGTATAATATGGCTACATTCAAATTACCAATCATGTTAAAAGATTTTACGAAGTATTAAATATGTTGATATTTCAATCAATGACATACAAAGACTAATTATTTGGTATTTTTAGTGGTTTATAAGAAAAAATAATTAGTAAATAGTCACAACAATGAAAAATGAAGGGAACAAATATAGTAAACATAGTATGAGTAGAA
Organism: Sequoiadendron giganteum; assembly: GCA_007115665.2. NCBI lineage: Eukaryota > Viridiplantae > Streptophyta > Pinopsida > Cupressales > Cupressaceae > Sequoiadendron > Sequoiadendron giganteum. Next base: position 693,332,958 of record CM021102.1, read on the forward strand.
AAATGTGATAAAAGGTGAGGAGCACATTAACTATGGCACAAGTTAAATGCTCAAACGTCTAAACCTAAAAACAAGAGGGCCTTATTTTTTTGGTAAACACGGTGAGATTGTATTTGATGGACTCCATAACAAAGGAAACTAAATTTTGGGGTCATTATTATTAGACTTAATTCAAAGCACTCTAATACTTTGTATCATCCTCATTTCATAAAAAGAATGTATGATGAAAGTAAAACATAGAGAAGAATAAATTATGAACCAAAAATCATACGAAAACACAAAGGAGAATAAGTGTAACATGGGAAAGGGGAATTAGGAAATTAGATTTCATTCGTACTCATTAAATGTCAGCATACACCACCAAAGGTGAATTACATCACTCATGTAGATATTAAAAATAGAAAGATGAACATAAATACATGACACATAACACACAAGGTTCATTTGATGATTTTAGTGTATGTATTGTTTGAATGAGAAGGTCATCTTCCATAAAATCCTTTAACTAAAATATGCCAAAATGAGTCATTAAAGATGCATATCAAGAGTTGAGAGCCTTGCAATTGATATCAAGACTTGATGTAAAGGTAAATGAAAGAGTAGGAATGTTTATTTTGCATTTGAGAATCCAAAATTGTTTAGGCTTGACCTCTCCTCTTCAATGATGATGACAGTGGGTAGAAAAAGTATAAAATTAGTGAAAGCATGTTGAGGTTTAGGGTTAGGAATTTCATAATCAAGTGAGGGTTTTGGTTTAGGAAGAGTGAATTTAAATTTTTTTTGGATATTTTGAAGGAATTAAGAGAGGAAGAGTTGTGATTTGAGATTAGTTTTAATTCTTGGTTCAATAGGTGGTTTATGTTGTTTGAGATTTTGGTGTTTTAGTTGAGTAAAGGAATTAATTTTTAAGAATAAGCTAAGGTGGAACACAAATAGGAATAATTGGAGGAAAGGGTGGAGAAAAGGGTAAATTCTTAAATTCTTAAGACATTGATGAGTAGTTGTTGGGTTGAGAGGAGGAGAATCTTTAAAAAGGTAGATTTTCATCTTTTGGAATAATATTTTTTGATGCACATTGTTGTGGTTTATATGATTTAGCATTATTGCATTTGATAGGAGGGTTGGTTGGAGTGGAAATGAATGATAAAAGTCATGATAAATGATGACCACCTTTCCTTAATACATAAATTTAATATAATAATGCAAGATGGAAAGGATAGCCTAGAATTGGATGATCAAGGGGCACAAGGGGAAGATTCATGGATCTTAGGGAACTTTAGAGGATCATATTAGAAAATTTCAATGTAAATCCAAAATAAGCATATGAGGGTTCTTACTAATGGTTATTCCTTAGTAAAAATTTTGAACTAGGAAATATGATGAACCAAAATACCTTATCCATAAGTTTAAACAAAATATTGGAAGAAAGATAGACTGGCACATCATATCCATTATTAAGAATTTCATCAACAAAGAAAGTAATGGAAAATGTTTTAGTAAGAGGAGAAGAGTAGGTCTCAAAAGCACCAATAACATTAAGAAAAATATGATAGATTGACATAGCCTAAAGGTTACATATGTAAGGAAGCAATTTGTACAAAAAACTATTCCTAAGCCAATCTTAAAGGGAGTGATGTACATAAAACTTACAATATGGTCCAAAATTATTATAGAAAATTAAAAAAATACATTCATAACTAGATAAATAATGATATCATAACAAAAATATTTACATGGGAAAAACCTTTTCTCGAGAAAAACTCTACACCCCAAAACTAATAAAATATATCATGAAATCTAAAATAGATTACAATGCACTTGCAATGCAAGTCTTTAGAAGATTATTTGATTAGAAATTAAAATTGGTATAATTTTAGTAGCACTCCAATAACACCCATGCACCTAAAAATTCTCATACTCAAAGTACAAGTCCTCAAGTGTCACTTTGTTAACAATTAAATAAGCTAAAAACCACAAATATTTTTTTAAACTATGTGCTAAAACTATTAGAAGGATAACAACCGACTTGCATACAATTTCCAATGCAACCCTTTAGGATTTTTTATAGCCTACTAAAAATAATAATCATGTAATTACACAAATAAAATCTACCTTAAACTACTCAACATGGGTGCCCAAATTGTCATTATTTCTTGTTCCAAAATAGGAACTCTACGAAAAATATCAAATCCTTTCATGAGCTAGTTTTGATTCCAAAGTAATTCCCCCTATTTCTAGTTCTTACATTTCATGAGAATCTATCATATCTATCATATTATCCCATCAAGATAGGAGACGTAGAATAGAAAAAATAAATTCCCTTACAACACCTTAAAAAGCATTGACACATGGAAAGTAATACCACAATAAAAATACCATACCCCATTTCCAATTTAGGCTAATTTAAATAATATAAAAGATAAAATCTGTAATTAATGTGATAAAATCTTAAGTAGTAAATAAATAAAATTAGGAACTTACAAATGTCGAGACACCTTAAACCTCAACATTCTCCCAGTTTTGAATACCGAGGACAAATTAAGTTATTTAGTATGATTATAAATCAATGTACACCATCGACAACTTAAAAGAGAAAGTGAAATAATAATTTAATGTTTTTTTAAAAAGACACACCAAATGTATTATAAAATGGCCTTGCAAATGTGGGTGCTAGCAAGAAGTTAAGTCCACTTTTTGGCCATTTAGTGGAAGTGTTTTCCCTGATTTTGAGAATTCGACACATTTCACCTTAAAATTTGAAGCACTTAGAGATGGAATCTTCAAAAAATTCACTAATCATAAAATGTAGTACTCAGAATCTAGTTTCCAAATATGTAATTTATTTCAATACACAGATGATACAAATTGATTTTCAATAGGGATTTCTAAAAAATATTATTTAAAAGTAATTTTTTTTACCATACCATGCACGTGTACATCATCCATATTTTGACCTAACTAATAATATTTTTCTAAATCTTTCTGGGAAAATATTTGTAACTCATTGAAACATGCTTTTCATATTGTTTTGTAATTTTTTATTGAATATTTTATTTTTTGTTAACTTTTTATTGGCCATATTTGGTGTTTTAAAAAATCACTATGTATGTCAGGCATAAGATAACCTAAACTTATGATTTTTTGAATTTTACTTTTTAAAAATTGAAAAGAATTGTCTGAAGTACGCTTTCGTGCAATCCGTTCATTAAAACATTGTTGATAAAAAGTTATTAAAATACTAAAAAAGCTTGATAATTCAAGTTTATGGACCTGTTTAATTAGAAATTAAATGAAAAATAAAAAAATCAATCCAATTACATAAAAGAATTACATATTTGGAATCTACACTATCTAATCTATAATGGGTTTTAATTTCATCAAAAAAATCTAAAAAAAAAGTCTTCAGACATATGCCCAAAGTCACTTTTTTTGTGACATTACTATGAGCTTCAACTTGTAGGTCAAACTAGGTCCAGGGCTTAGTTTCGGATCCCCAAACCTTTTCCTGAACCTCTCAACAAAGAAAAAACTAGGCCTACATTTCAAATTTTAAAAAACGGGATCCCATTTACTAAACGAGATCTTGTTTTCTTTATAAATGGGATCCCATTTAGTAAACGGGATCTCGTTTCTCATTTACCCGTTGAAAATAGAACAGGGTCCCATTTACTAGTGGATCTCATTTAATAAATGAGATCCTAATTTGTTTAACTTGGGATCCCTTATACTAAACGAGATCTCAATTTATATAAATTGGGATGATGTTCCTTAAACGGGATCCCGAGTTGTTTTTGACCATTTTTTTAAATTTTACTATCAAAAAGGGGCTTCTTGGGTCTAAGAATTATTTTGTACGGCCTAACTATGACATATTCCCTATTTTCTATCACATTTTATCTTGTTAAAGCTCTTCAAATTGGGATTTTTTCAATTTTGAAAGGAGGCATCGTTGGGATGTTGTTACAAAGGAAGTTTGTTGAACCGCTACTTGTTTTGAAAGGAGGAAGAGGAATTTTATTTAATGCTACTTTTTTGAAGGAGGAAGATAAATTTTGTTGAATTGCTATTTGTTTTCAAAGGAGGAAGAGAAATTTTGTTTAGTTTTTATTTTTTTTCAAAGGAGGATGAGAAATTTTGTTTAATTGAGCTATTTGTTTTCAAGGAGGAAGATAAATTTTGTTCAATTCCTATTTGTTTTGAAAGGACGATGAGAAATTTTGTTTAATTGAGCTACTTGTTTGAAGGAGGAAGAGAAATTTTGTGCAATTGCTACTTGTTTGAATGAGAAAGAGGAATTTTGTAAAATTGATACTTGTTTGAAGGAGGAAGATGATTTTTATTCAATTGTTGGGTATGTGCAAGATGATGATGTGCCAAAAAGTGGTGATATGTAAGTGATATGATGACCCATGTGGCTGACGACTTTTTTTTAACCCAAAATTGATGAAACAAAAATGGTTTTTAAAGGAGATTCTTAACTTTCCACCAATATAAATTATGCTTTACTTTGAATTTAATAAATAATTATTATTCATTTTGTATTTGAATTATGACTAAAGTCTTAATTGATAGGCTGAATGAAAAACATCTATAACTTTCAAACAGTGTCACATTTTTTGAATCTGAAACATGCATCACATTCTATGCTTCACATACTATAGGATTTATTAAAAAAAACAAAAAATTCATGAAGTTTTAACAAAGTTAAGGTGGTCAGACATACGAGTTTTTTATATTTTTTAAAATTTGTAATAAAAAATTCATAATTAATTATTTACTTGGAAAAAAATTACAAAAAAATTTGCATCACACTGGGACATGAGTCCTCTACTTATATCTAAAATATTATGATTTTATTGTGGTTAGGGTGGTTAGATAGACACCTACTTCTTATTTTTTCCTTGAAATTTAAGTACTACTACATTGAAATTTTAAATTTTCACCAAATAGATCTTTTTATTTTTTAAATAAACCTAGTAGTTTAGAAACTACATTCAATTTTTTACAGATTCTATTCTTACATATTTTTGAAATAATATAGATAACTTATTCAAATTTTTATGTCAAGTTGCCTAACTCTTATTTTTCTAAATTTTATTGCCACTTAAGGGCCTATTTTTTCCATGATGATCCTACACATACCTTGCTACTTTTTTGAAGGAGGAAGAGGAAATTTGTTCAATTGATACTTATTTGAAGGAGGAAGAGGAATTTTTTGAACACTTGCTACTTGTTTGAAGGAGGAACAAACAAGGAAGACTCTCAAGTTTTTGAGATTCATTTGTGTATACTTCAAAAAAAATCAATCATGGGATCACAATGTCAGAATAAGAGGAAAGATTGGTAGGTATTGACCCCTGAAGAAATTCAAGCAAAGAGAGAGAAGGAGAAAAAAATACAAAGAGAAAGAAGAGTGAGAATTTGATCAATGAATGATGGTGAAGCATCCAATTCCACAACTATTGAAGATAAAAATATTTAGGAGACCATGGATGTAGATGATGCAAACTTGCAAGAGCTGAATGTGGAAACTAATACGAATATACAAATTACTCCTGGTATGTCTTCAAATATCCCTTTCAATGCTATGGAGAATGTTTCAATAGGCACAAGTACATGTACATCTTCAAATCCACCTTTGACCGTCATGAAAATGGTGTTTATTAGAGATTTAAAAAATGTTGGATATCACAATGTCGACATTGATAATATTCGTAGAGTTCAAGATTTGAGTCAAATTGTTGTTGAAAATGAAAATGAAAATACTTTTATTGAAAATAAAAATGAAAACCGTTTTGCTGTTGAAAATGAAAATAAAAATCCTTTTAATGAAAATGAAAATGAAGATGAAGATGAATATGAAGATGAAAATGAAAATGAAAATGAATATGAAGATGAAAATGAAAATGAAAATGAAGGTGAGAATGAAAATGAACATGAAGATGACAATGAAGATGAAAATGAAAATAGTTTTGAAGTGGAAAATGAAAATGAATTTGGAGGAAGTGATGTTGAAAATGAATATATTTTTTTAAAATTGAAAGTGATGAACATTTGTATAATCTTCCTAGTAATATTTATTGGAGACAAATAAGAACACATGCTAATAGATTATGCAATCAATTTTTTTATCGTAAAAAACTTTCAGTTCAATGTCAACTTATGATACAATTAATGAGAACGCAAAAAATGAGAAAAGTAATGAAAAAGTTAAGCATTTTTAAAAAAAGAAGAAGAAAAGATCAATCAATAAAACATGCTTTGTCTACTACTGCTAGTGCCATTCAATCTATTGGAAAAAATAGTAGATCTAAAGATAAGAATGTAGCAAGAAGAACTATAACAACTGTTATAGTTAATAAAGCAACTTTGAATAAAAGAATGGTAAGTAATATTAGTGAAGTTTTAAAAATACATCCTAAAACATTGCTAAGAGCAAAAAAAAGAAGAGAAAGTATAGAAAATGATCCTATCAACCAATGTTGGAGTTTCAATGGTTGACTCCCGAAGTCTAATATGAAATTGAATGTTGAAATTAAATCTTTTATAGAAAAATATTGGCATGATAATACTAGGGTATTCTCTAAAGCTAGAGATTTTTTAAAATTAATGGTGGGGTTCAAAGTTTGTGATCCTCATCCAAAACACCTATTAGATACAACACAAACTAAATTTTATAGAAAATTTTGTGGTGATTTAGTGTTATCTGGTAATATTAAAATAAGTCAAAGGTATTTTAAAAAATGTAAACCTTGGTATGTAAAAATTAATAAGCAATGAATATCTAGTTGTTGTAAAACACATGTTCAATTTCATTATTTTTATGATGTTTTTCGATAGATACATTGTACTTTGCATACTAACATGATTATGTAGGAATGTGGTATTAATATGCAACCTGAAATGATAAGGGAGTTTAATATATCAAGTTTTTTTTGTGAAAGATGTAATGGAAAATTATTTTATTTAAGTTCTTGTATTTCTGGACAATGCACTAGTTGTGGAAATCTTTCATTCTTAAGAGTTTGCATGCATGCAAGTGTTGATAATATTTTTTGAAAATAATTAGTGGATGTTAAAAGATTTAAGAATGTTAACTATTCTCTAAAAGATGGAAAAATTGGAAAGCGTTGTGATTTAATTACATAAAAAGTTACTGTGCATGCATTCATATTAGAATTTAAGAATAATATTTTACCCAAACATCTTATGTACTCTCAACATGCTCGATGGCTTGATGGCCAATTTCACTTATGTAGAAAATAATTTTCAGTTAGTAGTATACTATCAGTGGTTGATTTTGCGGAAAACTATACTCTACATCCATAAGAGAAAATTCAATCATAGTATTATAATTCAGTGCAAGTAGCTATGTTTGTTCATATTGTTTATATAGACATGTAGATGATAGCATGAGGATGATAGAAAAGTTTTGAGGGAGTATCATTTCTATTTGAGTGACAAATGGTTACACTCGTTATCTAGTTTGTTCAATGGGTATGTGTGGGATCATCATGGATAAAACAGGTCCTTAAGTGGCGATAAAATTCATAAAAATTAGAGTTAGACAACTTAACATTAAAATTTGAATAAGTTATCTATGTTATTTCAAAAATATGTAAAATTGAATGTAGTTTCTAAACTACTAGGTTTTTCTTTTTTTTTAAATCTATTTGGTGAAAATTTGAAATTTCAATGCAGTAGTACTTAAATTTCAGTGAAAAAATAAGAAGTAGGTGTCTGTCTTACCACCCTAACCACAATAAAATGATAATATTTTAGATATAAGTAGAGGACTCATGTCCCGATGTGATGCATATTTTTTTGTAATTTTTTCCCAAGTAAATAATTAATTATGAATTTTTTATTACAACTTTTAAAAAATATAAAAATGTGTATGTCTAACCACCTTAACTTGGTCAAAACTTCATGAAATTTTTTTTTTTTTTTTAATCCTATAGTATGTGAAGCATAGAATGTGACACGTGTTTTGGATTCAAAAAATGTGATACCGTTTGAAAGCTATAGATGTTCTTCAATCAGCCTATCACTCATGACTTTAGTCATAATTCAAACAGAAAATGAATAATAATTATTTATTAAATTCAAAGTAAAGCATAAATTATATTGGTGGAAAGCTGAGAATCTCCTTTAAAAACCCTTTTCGTTTCATCAATTTTGGGTAAAAGAAAAATTCGTCAGCCATATGGGCCATCATATCACTTGCATATCGCCACTTTTTGGCCCACCATGATCTTGCACATACCCCAATACTGTTTCAATATATTTTATAGAAATTTAAGAGAAAGAGGAATCCAAATGATAGAACACCTCATAGGGTAAGATAATTGTATGGGATATTTCAAGAATGCTCAAATGCTCTATTGGTTAAGTAGGGTTCACAAGGAACTTAATGTCCAATATATGTGGATTTTTTTTGATTGAGCATGGTAAAGGAGAGCATGATGGATTTGGTGCGTGTGTTAAAAGAATTCTTGCTAGAGAACAACTGAAATTTGAGGATGTAGTAAAGTTTAAAGATGCACGTGGGATTGTAGATTGGTGCAATACAAAATTATCTACACCTGGTTCGAGCGAATACTCTACAGTTTGTTGATTCTTTTGGTTGGTTGAAGAAGAGAACATTCCAGCTAGACTTGATTGTGAGACAATCTGTGGATCTACTAAATGCAATTCATTCAAGAGTTCAAATGCAAGCACATGGACTATCTAGACAAGGGAGCTTGCATTTTTTTGTCATTTTTGTATCCCAATCTTTTGAGATACAAAAGCACAAGATCCATATGAAACAATTGAAGACAATGATCAAGTGTTTGCTTCAGAAGACTATGAACGTGTTTCAGACCTTGTACAAAAAGGTAATTTAATTCAATTTATTTCACTTTATTACTATTTTTTAATACTAAATTATTTATTTATATACATATGAATAAATGTATGTAGAGGGTGATCCCATAATACCGGTTTATAATTTTTGGGCAAATTGGACACCAAACTATATTTTTTTAACTAAATCTTCACTTTCGGGCTCCTATAGTGGCTAAACCGTGAGGAATTTGAAGATGATGAAAACTAGTGATTTTTGATGTTTTGTCTATAGATTCTAGATATATTTTTTTCAATTTTTTTGGAATCAGATTGCACTTATTTATCCATCTCCTTCAAAAACTAGTTTTCTTAAAAAAAAACATTTTTAAGGAGCGACGCTCACCGTATACAACATAACTTTTTTTGTATGAACGATAAAATTCTAATTTTTTTGAATTTAGATTTGTAACTATGATAACGAGCACTTTCATTTGGTTTTATAGTGTTTTATTGAATATTTTTTCCTTAATCAAGTTTCGAAGTCAAACCAATTACAATTCAAACATAGGTGGATCATATACAACATAACGTTTTTTGTATGTATCAAAATTCACTTATTATTTTTTTACTAAATCAAGGAAATCAATACCTAGCATGAACATATTTTTTAGAATTTTTTTTCGATAATCTGTTGTTTTTCCACATGTACAAAATAGACAGCTTGATTTTTGATGAAAAACCTATGTTTAATCAAACTAAAACAACAAATAAATAATACAACCAAAATGTATTAAAATTATATTCGTTGGATAGCTCATTCCAAGGAGTACCATCATATAGTTGGGTATGTGAAGCCTCCTCCATTTTCATCCTCAACCCTAGCTTCGAAGGGCAAACTTCTGAAGATTTTTGGTGCCAAGAGGGGAGAATGGGGGAAAAGGGGGGTTCGCTCAAACCAGGGTTCATTCGAACACCCTTTCCACAAGATTTTTTTTGCTTTTTTGTTTGGAAAATGTGATATTTGACATTAAATGGGTTTGATTGAAGGGGGGTTCTATCAAACCCAATTTGGGTTCACTCAAACTAGAAGTTCATTTGAACCCCCAAAAATCAATTTTTTTTTGTATGGGGTCATTTTTTGCAACTTTTCCTTCCTCACTCAAATTGTAAACCACTTTTGTTGGTTCACCCTAGATTTGTCAAATTATATGGACATGTGCACAAGTTATTAAATCAAATTTTGTTTGCAGGACATGTATATGATGTTGTTGCACTTGAGGGGAATGAAGAGGAACAAAAATATTGGTTAGCTCATTGTGTGGAGACTAAACATAAGTTAATAGCACCTTGAGAAGATGATGATGGCCATCATTATCCAATAGGTACGGTGATCTCCTTAAGCAAATTTTGATAACAAGTTTTTAGAACAAATCTTAGATCCCCTTAAGAAAAATTTGAGAGCTTATTTGATTATGGTTATCATGTTTTCCAATAGGATTGGTGGTGGTTGTTGACACTTGGCTATAAAAAATCCTAATAAGGAAGAATGGTTTGCTTGCATTTGAAGATTATAGAACACAAAAATATTATACACCATTCACATTTGGTAGTGGCAACAAATATAAAGTGCTGCTAAAAAGAGAGGATGTGGATGGTACAATGTGTACTAACGTACTTCTTTTCGCTGGGGCATTTGAAAAAATCAGATTTTTTTTTTAATTTTGATGTCGGCGGCATCATTCTTTGAACATATGCAATGAGTACATTGCTTCAAAGAGAGGAAAAATTGTAGACATGAAAAATTGACTCATGCATCTAATCACACTTCAATTAACATCATTTCATCTATTAATTAAATAAATCAATATAATTAATTCACTAAGGTTATCTCTTTAATTAAATAAATCATTTTTTGATTATCTCGTAAAGTTTCCTGATTTAATTAAATCACAGGTATTTAATTAAAAGGCTAATGATCATTATCTCCTCTTATTTTGATTTATTTTAACCCACAAATCTAAGTCAAAATGTCAGAATCAACTAATCACTAGCTGAATTAATCAAATCCTTGATTAATGCTAAGCCTAACCTATGTCCCATCCTCTAGCTTTTCCCACTTGCACAATAAATCATTTATTTTGATTTATTAAAAACTCTATTTTCTTCACAAAGCATATTCCAAAGGAATATGCCCTCATTAACTCCCTTTGTTTGACTTTTTTGTCCAAACAAATTTCCCCCCCAAATCTCTCAACCATATGCATTTAATGACATTTTTCAAATTTTAAACTCACCTAAATGCATTTATCTTGCACATTAACCAAAACTTGCACAACCATGGCCAATTCACCTGGTGACAAGTGGCATGAATCTATTGGTTGAGGATTAGTCGCACATTCTTTAACTTTGCTTCTTCTCTCTTCAATCTCACCTATAAATTCAAGGGGTTTTCTCCTTCATTGGCATCTACAATTTGGACATTCTTACTATAGGCAACTTGAGTTAATCATTATCTCTTTGTCTATCTTCATTCAAGCTTAGCAAGGATTGGGAAAGGGCTCCTTCACATACCCAAGGTGCACCAATCCAATATGGAATAGGTATGCACTATGTTTCTTTTCATGTCTTCATTTGATTTGTTTGATCTCTTGGTTGCATTATGAAGCTTGGTGTATTATTTCATAGGGATGTTATATTATTTTTGCTTCACTAATTATACTAATGATTGCATGATTACAGATTTTCTACTAATTATATTCATTAGTATAATTAGTGAAGTAAAAATAATCTAACATCCTTATGAAATAATACAGATTGCATGATTGTAGATTGCATAATTAGTGGAGTAGTTTAAGCATGATTGCAGATTTTCTACTAATTATACTCACTAGTATAATTAGTGAAGCAAAACTAATCTAACATCCCTATGAAATAATACAGATTGCATGATTGCAGATTGCATAATTAGTGGAGTAGTTTAAGCATGATTGCAGATTTTCTACTAATTATACTCATTAGTATAATTAGTGAAGAAAAAATAATCTAACATCCCTATGAAATAATACACCAAGCTTCATAATGTAACCAAGAGATCAAACAAATCAAATGAAGACATGAAAAGAAATATAGTTCATACTTATTCCATATTGGATTGGTGCACCTTAGGTATGTGAAGGAGCCCTTTCCCAATCCTTGCTAAGCTTGAATGAATATAGACAAAGAGATAATGATTAGCTCAAGTTGCCTATAGTAAGAATTCTCAAATTGTAGATGCCAATGAAGGAGAAAACCCCTTGAATTTATAGGTGAGATTGAAGAGAGAAGAGGAAAAGTTAAAGAACGTGGGACTAATCCTCAACCAATAGATTCATGCCACTTGTCACCATGTGAATGGGCCATGGTTGTGCAATTTTTGGTTAATGTGCAGGATAAATGCATTTAGGTGAGTTTAAAATTTGAAAAATGTCATTAAATGCATATGGTTGAGAGATTTTGGGGGGAAATTTGTTTGGACAAAAAAAAATTGAAACAAAGGGAGTTAATGAGGGCACATTCCTTGGGAATATGCTTTGTGAGGAAAATAGAGCTTTTAATAAATCAAAATAAATGATTTATTGTGCAAGTGGGAAAAGCTAGAGGATGGGACATGGGTTAGGCTTAGCATTAATCAGGGATTTGATTAATTAAGCTAGTGATTAGTTGATTCTAACATTTTGACTTAGATTTGTGGGTTAAAATAAATCAAAATGAGAGTAGATAATGATCATCAGCCATTTAATTAAATACCTGTGATTTAATTAAATCAAGAAACTTTAGGAGATAATCAAATAAACAATGATTTATTTAATTAAAGAGATAACCTTAATGAATTAATTAAATTGATTTATTTAATTAATAGACAAAATGATGTTAATTGAAGCATGATTAAATGCATGAGTCAATTTTGCATGTCTACAAAATGGAAAAATTAAATACAAGTAAATATAGTTTTAGTTTTATAGTGTCTTTTTAAATAGATTAAATACATTTGATGTTGTAGTAGTTTCAAGATTAGGTTGTGTGAGAGTTTTTTCATCAACATTTCGGATCACACTCTGTGATCCATCATCGGGATGAAAGAGCTCAAGGAGAAAATTATTTTTAGTTGCAGACCAAGAATAACCTATATAGAAAAAAGAAGGGGGGGAAGGGGGAGGAGGGGAGAGAAGGCTACACAACCCAATAAAATGAGACATATAGGAATGAAAAATTAAAGGATATTGAACTAAAAACCATAAATTAAAAAGACCAACAAAAAAGAATCAAAGGATAACTGAGAGAATAAATGAGGATATTCTTGTAGTGTGTTGTATCATTTGATTTTTTTTGTTGGTCTTTTTAATTTGTGGTTTTTCTATTCAATATCCTTTAATTTTTCATTCCTATTTGTCTTGTTTTCTTGGGTTGTGTAGCCTTCTCTCCCCTCCTCCCTTTCCCCCCTCCTTTTTTCTATATAGGTTGTTCTTGGTCTGCAACTAACAATAATTTTCTCCTTGAGCTCTTTCATCCTGATGATGGATCACAGAGTGTGATCCGAAACATTGATGAAAAAACTCACACAATCTAATCGACAAACTGCTACAACATCAAATGATATTGATTGTGGAAACTTAATATCATTAAGATTAAATAAATATTTTGATATTGCTCCTAAGTGTGTTATTAGTTGAAATTTATTTAAATTGTCCTTTTATAGATCCTTAAGCCATCATCACAAAAAGGAGAGTCCATGTAGATTCAACCTAGACAACATGGAATATTTGGTAAAAATAGGTAATTATTAGTTAAATTATATTTAAATACATGTTTTGATTATCAGGTTGTGTGAAAACCTACTACATTATGGACATAAGTTTCAAATATTCTTGAGATAGCATAGCCAAATTTTGTAAACATTTTTTTGAGTTGATTATATTTGATTGTATAATCACTAAGTAAAATGTATTAATTATTGTTAAACAAATTATATCAATTGTGATTAAATATGAGACATGTACTTTGAAGTATTTCATCCCCTTAAGATGTCATATTAGGACCCCTTAAGACATCCCCTTAAGACGTCGTATTAGGACATATCCTAAATATTATACTTGATTATATTATTTGTTATGATGAGTCACCCTAAAGTATAATACTTGTTTATATCACTTAATATTTATACTTAATTATACTCTTCTTTGATCCCCTTAAGACATCCCCTTAAGATGTCCATAGGTGAAGATGTTTGCTATTATTCGATTTTTATTTTGAAATCATTTAGTTTAGGATGTTGCCAATTACATGGAAACTTGTAGATTAACTTAGTTGTCCCTTTTGACAGAGGATGTGATTCCCATTTCAACACAGAGTACCAAAAGAAAAGGGTGGACGTAGATGAATAAGGCTATATTATTTTTGTTGGATGCTATTATTTATTTTGAAAACTTATAAATATGGGAGTACATGATTTAATTTCAAAACTTTAGCCTATTTTTGGATAGTTAAGTTCTTTAATTTTATGTTGTAAAAGAGCTAGGAAATATGGTGTATACTTAGACAACATTTTTTTTGGAAAAACTCATTACATTTTGATTTGTATTTATGTTTAGTTTATAGAATTTATTAATGCTTTTTTTTCTCTAATCTTGTATTGTATTATTTATTTCTTAAAATTTCATTCTTTGTGGTATATAAACAGATTCCTTTTTTTGAAGATTATGATTTATTTTCTTATTTTATTAGATCTAAACTCTGTATAAGGACCCCTTAAGACATCTTATTAGGACGTGAATTAAATTTGTATATCAAGTGTATATCATGTATGGATCACTAAATTTGTAATTCATGTATATTATGTATGTCTTATCAATTACATATTAAAATTTCACAACAAATGCATAAATGTACACGTGTAAATTAAAATTAAACAATAATAAAGTCCATTATTTACAATATATTAAGTGCATGAAACCAATATATTAAGTACATGAAATAAAGTCCATCGGAGTACAACCCATGAAATAATGTCCATGAAACAATATATTAAGTTCATGAGAAACCAAATATGTAGTTCATGAAATAATAAAATATAACCCATAAAATCATGTTCAACTCATGTATCATCTCTATAATAAAGAGACCTCTTCACACCGTGCAGACTATGTGGATGGACTAAAACACTCTATACAATAGAAAGATGAAATCAGACGTAAGACAATGAAAAATGATTTAATGACAATTTAATTTATAATTCATCATAAATTTAAATTGCCATCATATCTAGCTTTGGATGCTCTGGATGCTCTAGTGCACCTATACCAACCGCTAAATTTTCTGAATCAATCTACATATACAAGAGAAAGAAAGTTGAAATTAAATGTAAGTCTACAATTAAAAATGATTTAATTCAATTTAATTTATAATTTATCATATTTAAATTATGTCGTAATAGGTTGGGCGCCCTCTACTCCAGAACTTGTTTGTACATTCTCAACTACAAGATGTGTCTCATGCTATAAAAGAAAATGAATTTAACATGTATGAGCTTATATTATATATATATTCAATTTTAAATTTAGTTAAATTTTTTCAAAATATATAATTTTTAATTGACTTTAAATATAATTAAAAAATTAAATTACCATGATATCTGGAGCTTGCTTTGCATGTCCTCCTAGAGGTGTAACTATGACTGAGTCGTGGAAAAAATTTACAATGAAAAAGTGCTACAAGATCAAATTTAAAGAATGTACATACTTGAATTAGGTTAAAACATATATATATTCAAGTTTGCACATTTTGTGTAGAAATGTTTTTAAACAACCTGAAATTCAGAGGCCTCATGAGTAGCCACAACATCTAATGTCTGTCTTATGCCCATTCTCATTGTCATATCAAACTAGAAATACATATAGACATTTAACGCTTATAATATTTACAATTGTACATGCACATTTGATATATAGTGAAGTTAAAATTTATAATTCTAACTATAGTAATGTAAGTTAAACAATTTACAATATAAATGTACCTACCATTGATCTGCGACACTCGTCAGTGGAGGAGCGCTCGACAACACCTCAAGTGGAATCAATATGGAAGTCAATTGACTCCCCTAAAGCAACATAAATATTTAAAACATATGTTCATGATTGAATTATAAATTTAAAAATCAAGTTAAAAATCATTTCATATATAATTTAAAAAATTGAAATAAAAATACCCCATAAGGGTTGCCGACTAGGACTGGTGTCAACATATGTACTCACTGTGCAGATGATTGCCCCATCCTTCATGTCATCTGTACACCAAATAATTTGATTGTTAAAATGTATTGCAATTATATATATATATATACATTCATTAAAATTATTATAAATTAAAAATGTAGATGCATATTTATACCTATGTCACACTATCCTCAGGGTGATGGTATGTAATAATAAATTATACAAATGAACTGTGGTGACCAAATGATCCACCAAAATCTCCATGTCCACCCGAACTGGGTTTGTCGTGATTGGGTCCATAGCATAGCTGATGGAAACTAGTAAATACATGTGGTCTCAACACTCGAGTGGTACTAGGACAAACTCCATAAAATACTCCTCCATCATCGCAATCTCTATGCTCCCTAGCTACTATCACACAAGTATGTTGATCAAGGTCTCCTATGAGTGTACTGAGGGATCCTAATGTCGATACCACCGCACATTGATGCATAGGTGCAGGAATGGAAGGACCAAGAGGATAAACAAGGGCTTGTGCATGCATGGGGTGTTGGGGACCAACCCTTCACCATAAAATCTATTGTGGCATGTCACCACCAACACCTTGAAATGATTTAAAATTAAAATAATTGGGATTTTGCCCCATAACAAACTCTACATATATAGTTTCCTCAAAAAATATAAAGGGACCTCTAGATTATCATGTGGTGGACTGTCAAATACCATATACCATCGATCCAAAAAATGTGCACTCATCTAGGGATGTATACACCACCTCATGGATATTCTAGATTTATTGGCAAGAATGGGATGTTGAGTATTATGGTCAATAAAATAAGGGGCTAGATGGGATTTTGTTATTTTAGGTCTCAAATTTGTTTATATGAGAGACCATCTACATAAAATCATCTCATCTCCTCTTTATCTCGTCAATGCCTATCTAAGTTAGAATCAATAGTCCTAATGGCATCGATAATTTTTTACATCGTAGATGGAAAACATCTCACATGTGGTGGAATCAATGCTTCATTTTTCATAGCATTGATTTGGTTTTGAATGGATGTCACTTGTTCATTAATACATGCTCATAGGCGAGCCTCATCTGATCCAATGGGTGGTTGAGGTGGGATATGAGGTGGAGTGGGTGGAGGTGGAGGTTGTTGAGGTGCTAGATTGATGATATCATCAATGTTAAATTGATCCATGATATCTATATAAGTGTTCACCTGCATTAAATTATACAAAATTAACATACAAACTTACAAAATTACAAGAAATAGTTAAATTTGAAATGTACATGAAAATTTGTTTGAATAGGATGTGCATACATATACATACACATACATACATTGATTGAACTTGAGTATGTGCATACAAATTTCAAAATTTAACATGTACATACATTTAAAATAAAAAATATGATGCATAATGCATGCATACATCATTCAACTAAACTATGTGTACATACAAATAGTTAAATTTGAAACATACATGAAAATTTGTTTAAATAGGATGTACATACATAAATATACACATGCATACATTGATTGAACTTGATCATGTGCATACAAATTTGAAAATTTAACATGTACATATGTTTTTAAAATAAAAAATACTACATGCATACATCATTCAACTAAACTATGTGTACATACAAATAGTTAAATTTGAAATGTACATGAAAATTCGTTTAAATAGGATGTGAATACATATATATACACATGCATACATTGATTGAGCTTCAGCATGTGCATACAAATTTCAATATTTAAGATCTAGAACTATGTACTTTTAGTACATGTACATGTACTAAAAAATAAACTTGAAACATTCACAAAAGTCTCATTTATGTCTAACACATATACATATTACATTTTTCCAATAGGAGAAATCATGATCTAGTAGATAGTCATAAAATATATACTATTATAAATTCATCATTATAAGTTCATAAATTCAACCAAATTCATAAATTCATGTCACTAAAAATATCCATCTAGAACCAAAATCATAAATTTATCACTAAAAATATCCATTCAACCAAATTCATAAATTCATCCAACAAAATATCCATCGACCCAAATTCATAAATTCATAACTATAAGATAATTGTCTTAATTTAAAAAGTGTTGTGTGGCTCTCTACTACATCTCTTCATTTCTTTGTGTTTTCCTTTTCAGAATCGAAAGGTCTCCTCTCCTCTAGCCATTGTCAATTCTCATCTAAGATCCCATCCATAGCCCTAACAACATCAACAACATTTTGCATCCTAGATGCAATCATCCTCAAAGGTGGTGGGATACATTCTTCATTTTAAATAATGTTGATTTGTTCCTGAATGGTTCTAACATCAACATTGATTTGTGCTTGAAAGTGAGCACCATCGGTTTCAGGCGGTGGAGGTGAAGGTGGTGGAGATGGAGGGCATGGAGGTGGATTACAGATATTATTGAATTTATCCATGTGATCTGTAAGATATACTTGTGAACCTGCATTAGATTTTTAATTTCAAAATGTAAGATACATGTAGGAAATACCCTTAAACCATTCAATATAAATGGACTAATTGAATACAAATGATAAAATGTGTAAGCCTCATTTATGTCTAAGGCATGAAACTTGAATGAAAAAAAAAATTAACTACTAATATAGGACAATTTATGAATGCTTTAGGTTTTACAGTTTAGAGTTTGGGATTTAGGTTTTAAGGTAATAGGATGGCTTAAGGGGATCTATGTAGTAAGGTCCTAGGACTAAATGACACGGCTTAAGTGAATAAAATTTAGTGAAGTTTCCCAAGGCAACCAAATTTCATTAAGGGCCTAGGAAAAAATTATGGCTTTAGGGTTTAGGGTTTAGAGTTTAGAGTTTAGGGTAATAGGATTGCTTAATGGGATCTGTGTAGTAAGGTCCTAGGAAAAAATGACATGGCTTAAGGGAATAAAATTTGGTGGAGGTTCCCAAGGAAACCAAATTTTATTTTAAGGTCCTAGGACAAAATGAATGCTTTAGGGTTTAGGGTTTAGGGAAATAGGGGTGAAGTTTGGGTGGCCCATGGAATAATGGACTTGAAAGTGAGTGAACAACATTTTCTTGTGGAACAGTTGATTGAGATAGCTCTTGTTTCGCCTAACCAACCTCTCATGAAATCTCATTCATATTATAATCTTGCACAATCTTATTATATTCTTAAATTTGGCTGCCTTGGGAAACTTCACCAAATTTTGAGAACTTCTTTGATCCCCTTAAGACATCGGTTTACGGTTTAGGGTAATAAACTAACTAGTTTATAAATATTTTTGATTTTATGAATAGACTAACTATTTCCGTAATAGAAACACATAATTATGTATTATTACATGATTGAGTTTTATGTATAATTTAACTTGATATTTTTTAATTGAATAAGAGATTATTTTATTTAACATGTTTTTCATTAATATATATATATATATATATATATATATGTGAAGT
Organism: Sequoiadendron giganteum; assembly: GCA_007115665.2. Classification (NCBI taxonomy): domain Eukaryota; kingdom Viridiplantae; phylum Streptophyta; class Pinopsida; order Cupressales; family Cupressaceae; genus Sequoiadendron; species Sequoiadendron giganteum. The sequence goes on from CM021102.1 coordinate 693,352,508, forward strand.
TTAATATACTGTGATAAAGTTGAATATTTCCCACTTAAATGAATTTTATGATATATAAAATGTACATTATAAAATTAGTTAATGTTGAATCTTATTTTATTTTGGATTGTTTGGAATTGAAAGAACCTAAAAGAAAAGAAAAATATTTAGATTCTTTTAGTGTCTAGGTAACTAGTGCAAATTGAGATTTTGAACTAAACTAGAAGCCTAATTAACAACTAATTGATTAGAATGAGAGTTAATATTGTTGAAAGATAAGAGACAACGCATTAAAATAAGAAATTGAAACAAGACATGACTAAGAGAGATAAAAACATAAAATACAAATGAATGCACATATTATCTAATTAAGAGACAATTGGAAATGGGTTGTACAAGGATTTAGGAATTGGCTAACTAAATTTGCAAACAAACATTGAAAATTTATCAGTTGTAATGACCCACTCTAGTCCCCCAATATAAATCAAAATAAATGATTTATTGTGCAAGTGGATGGGACATATGCCTTGTGAGGAAAATAGGGGTTTTAATAAATCAAAATAAATGATTTATTGTGCAAGTGGATGGGACATGGGTTAGGCTTAGCATTAATCAGGGATTTAACTAATTAAGCTAGTGATTAGGAAGTGTGACATTTGATTTGCATTTTTGGATTTGTTTTAAATCAAATGAGAGGAAAATGAATATTAGTCTTTTAATTAAATACATGTGATTTGATTAAATCAAGAGACTTTATGAGATAATTAAAAAAATTGATTTACTTAATTAAAGAGATAAGCTTAGTGAATTAATTAATTTGGTTTATTTAATTAATAGATGAAATAATGTTGAATAAAGCATGATCAGATGCATGAGTAAATTTTGCATCTCTATATTTTTTCCCTCTTTGAAGCAATGTACTCATTGCATTGGTTCAAAGAATGATGTCGCCGACATCAAAATATATAAAAAATCTGATTTTTTCAGATGCCCCAGTGGAAATAAGTACGTTAGTACATTGCCCCCTCGAGAGATCGAGCAAAAAGATTCGATTTGAGGTTGATCTCGTGACAAAGAGGTTCAAAATAAATGTATGAATGGCTAGACTATATGATGTATATGATAAAGATGATGTAAATGAGATGTTTTTAAGATGCTTAGAATAACAAATTTATATTATTCTAAACAACTTAAATGATTATGCAAATGAGATGAATGCAATGGATGATGTTGTCCTATGATGATATGACGTGTTTATGCAAGATGCAGGATGTATGCATTGTTAGCGTGAAAGAGGATAGAAGAATGAGAGGGATCAACCCCTAAATTCAAGAAGATACGGAAGTCCAACAAGTCCACTAGTCATCGAGACTATATTGGATATGATGATGAATGATGATGATGTATTGCTTATCCAAGGATGGGAGAGATAAAGAGCATATCCTTCTTTATGTTTGATAATACACATAGGTGTGATGCATCAAGGTATTAGGCACTAGGATGGCGTTGCACCTAGTGTGATGGACTTTGACTCGTCAAACAAATAGGAGTATTCATGTTCACACTTGACAAATGAAACCTTATTCAGAATACGGTTCAGATATTCTAGACATCTCGGGCCAAAACATAAAAAAGCAAGCCTTCTTATGTGGTCAACAAGACACCTAAAACATCCTTCCAACAAACAAAACAAGTACGCATGACAAAATTATTTTACAAGAATATCCAACAAGCACAGTAGATAAAAAGATAATGATCTTTGCCCCATTCCTTTCTCTCTAAACCTGTTTTGTTTAGGCATCATTGAGAGGTCCTTGGAATGAGTGAAAAATAAGATAAGTCTAAACAAGACCAAGATAAAGTAAACAAACAAACTAATGTTCTTCGTACCGCTAGCCAAAGACAAAACTACAGTGATACTTGATGCTAATGTCCATTGTAGGAAGGTCTCATTCCTAGGACATGTTGTGATCAGGGTTTTGATGAGATTGATTGGATGATAAGCTATTGATAATCTAAGTTGACCAACTTGTTGACTCACTGATCTAGACTTGAGACTTTGACGATTGAGCATTCACTTTTGAATCTTCTAGACTTGCTTGCGATTGACTTACGAAAGGATGAAAGTGGCGATGCTTTATTAGGAATGATGATTATTACGGGTGAAACCGAGATGAGACAGATGCACCGTTTTGGGTTTTTCAAATGTTTGAGGCTATTTTTGGAATTTTTGAGATGCTTTGGAAATGTTTTTGGTATTTTCGAGATTTTTCAATGTTTTTGGTATTTCTGAGGTTTATGACGAAAAGACTTACTTAAAGACCTATCCTAGGGGTCTCAGGAGCTGATCCATAGATTAGCCTTGCCTACGTTATACATGTAGAGACCACATAGTTTGACTGACGAAAAAATTGACTCAATGATAAGAACGATGGGCAAACAGATTGCCATTGTGACGGACGCCTAAAGGACTAGCCTAAAATGTGAAATAGATGGGCAAACAGATTGTCAATGCGATGGATGCCGAAGGACAGACGTAAAATGTCTTAGGGGATGATCAAAGATCAACCTTGCCAACGTTCAAGCTCAGAGATGATGTAGTTCGGCCAATTGACTCTATTTTTTATTTTTCAGATTTTTGAGCTAGTTTGGATTTTGAATGATTTGGATGTTTTCGGATTTTTGATAAATTTTTTGAATGTTTTTGGATTTTTTGATGAATTTTTTGAATTTTTTTTTTTATAATTTTTGATACATTTTTGAATGTTTTTGGATTGTTTGATGTTTCGAGAAGATCATTAGAATATACATGAATCTGATCTGATGCTGATACAGGAACACGCCCCTAGCATGGTGTGATAGACTACTTTGATGAAGGCAAGACAAAATGACCTTAGGAATACGCCAAGTAGTACTATGGTGGAATATGATACAAGCATAACATCAGGATATGGTATGGTTGCAAACAAATGAGGGTGATCCCACAATAGTGGTTTACAATTTTTGGCCAAACTCGACATTGCAATTATTATTTTTAACTAAATCTTCATATTTAGGAACCTATAGCGGCTAAACCATGCAGAATTTGAAGATGATGCAAACTAGAGTCTCATCACATTTTGTCTGTAGATTCTAAAAATATTTTTTTCAAAATTTTTGGAATCAGATTGCACTCTTTTTCCACCTCCCAAGAAAATTGGTTTTTTTCATAAAACAACATTTTTACAAAGTGATGCTCACCGTATACAACATAACTTTTTTTGTATGAAGGATAAAATTCTAATTTTTTCGAATTTAGATTTGTAACTACAATATCTAGCACTTTCATTTGGTCTCATAGTTTTTTATTAAATATTTTTTCTTTAATCAAGTTTCAAAGTCAAACCAATTGTAATTCAAACATAGGCGGACTGTATACAACATAATTTTTTTTGTATGAATCGAATTTTTTTTTTTTTTTAATGGATCAAGGACATCAATACCCAGCCTCAACATATTTTTAAAATTTTTATTTTGATAATCTTCTATTTTTCCACATGTGCAAAACAAAGAGCTTGATTTTCGGTGAAAAACCTATGTTTAATAAAACTAAAAAAACACATACATAATAAAATCAAAACATATTAAAATTTTATTCATTGGATAGCTCATTCTAAAGGATTACCATCTTCCAGTTGGTTTTGTGAAGTCTCCTCCATTTTCATCCTCAACCTGAGCTTCAAAGGGTAGAAATCTGCTAAAATTTGGTGGAAGAGGGGGAGAAGGGCAAAAAAGGGGGGTTCGCTCGAACTCCCCTTTTTTTTAATTTTCCATTCATTTCTATGAAGAAGCGTGGCATCATAGGGTTTGAGCAAACCCACCATGCAAAATGGGGTTCGTTCGAACTAGGGGTTCAACTGAACCCCTCTTTTGGGTTCATGTGAACCCCCTAGTTCGAACGAACCCTTCAAAACATGAAATTTTGAATGTGTGAGAATTTTTACAAATTTCCTTCCTCATCAAAATTGTACACCACTATTATGGGTTTACCCATGATCGAAGGATAAATGGAATGTGGTGGATAAGTGAGTGTGCGAAAAATGCCATGAAGGGTTCTAGTGGATGGAGGCACAAACCTCAACATCTATTCGCTAAAACTCATAAAGAACTTGGGACTCTCTAAGGATTCCATTAACAAGAACAAAAGCATCACTATAAGAGCATACAATGATCAAGAAAGAGTGTCTCAAAGGCACTATCAGAATCCCAATCCAAGTGGGACCAACAACCATGGAAACCACTTGTCAAGTTCTTGATCTTGACCTACCATACAACATCCTCTTGGGATGCCCATCAATCCATGGAATGAAGTCGATTGCCTCGACATTTCATCAATGCATCAAATTCTTGTACCAGAACCAGGAGGTCACTATACATGGTGATCCGGAACCATTTGCCTATTGCAAAAACTTGGAAGCCAAGTTTTACAAAATCCTCGAAGTGCCAAAAAATGATGAAGGTCCATCCACTTCATACATAGACCCATCTAACCTCGCATCCACTTCTGCGACAAAGACACCCTCCATCCCCAACATATCCAAAATCAAGCTCATGATCCAGGATGATGGGTGTGGAGACTACAGAATGAAGAAGAATGCATTTGTTGTAGGAGAGTTACCACAATCTCCTAGGTTGCATGGGCAACCTCAGCCAAATGAAACACCTATCCACACTGTTAGGGCAGACCCTTCTGGATTCCGTCGTTGGGGGGATCTTAGTCAGGAGAATGTGGATAAGGGAGACATCTCAAACATGTTATACCAAGATGAAAGGCCCACACCCACCCTACCCATGGATGAAACTAACAGAGGATTACAAATGATGCTTGGTATGGGCTATAATAGGAATGAAAGCCTTGGAAGAAACAGTGATGGACGATTGGAACCCATTGTTGTAGAAAGAAGAATGAGAAACCTTAGCCTCAGATGTACCCCTCTAAGTATAACCATACGTGGGAGAGGTACTCCTAGTAGAGCAGTCAAGTCCCCTCCTCAATTATCAGCAACCGCTCTCCAACTACCCATATGCACAGGCCTCCCCCTAGATAATTTCACTTTTGATGTAACTGATGTCTGCTCCGGTAGTGATGATGAGGATACCATAAATGACCTTCCCAGACTTTTTGAGAACTCTTCCTTACTAATGATTAGTGTCTCACCCACTGAGTCAAACCAACAAACCCACAAAATCAACTTAGTATACCCTCAACTCATCGACTATGACCAATGAGGACCGCCAATTCTAGACTCATTCGAAAATGATGAGGCTCTCTCGGAATTCATGGGACTAAGGGATACTGTTCCATGCAGAGATCACAAGGTTGGTTTCAACATCACATTGGACACTCAAGCATATTATGGGAAGACAATTGAGTCCTTAAGTCGCAAAAGAAAAAGAACGAGAATAAGCTCAGAGTTATTGAGTGAAAACCACACCATGGCACTCTCTAACCACAGAATAGTAAAAATAAAGGACGCATATAATGGTGAAAACCTCTTTGAGGCACCGGATGATGAAGGATTCAATGTCCCCCCTACTATACTGCATTAGGAAAAATCAGCAGCCTTGGCAGAACAGTGTAATCCTATTAATCTGGGAATGAAGGCAACACCACAAATCACCTTCTATGTAGAGTCACTTTTGACAGAAGAACAAGAGCTACTGGAAGCATTTCAAAAGGAAAGAAAGGTAAAATTTGCATGGACCTATGCTGACATGCTGGGTCTAATCTGGAAGTTATGGCTCATCATTTGGTTGTTTACCCTGGAGCAAAGCCAGTAAGACAAAAATTAAGGAAAATGCATCCTCAAATAGCCTTGCTAGTCAGGGTAGAATTACAAAAGCTCTTGGATGTCGGCTTCATATGCCCAATTGACTATCCAGAATGGGTATCCAATCTTGTACCAGTTTTAAAACCAAATGGGGGCATTTGTATCTACACAGACTTCAAAGACCTCAACAAAGCATGTCCCAAGGATGATTTTCCCCTACCTAACATTGATATGATAGTGGACATGACAACTGGACATGAGATGCTATCACTAATGGATGGCTTCTTGGGGTATAACTAGATAATGATTGCAAAAGAGGACCAACATAACATGACATTTACATGCCCTTGGGGCACCTACTACTGGAATATGATGCCATTTGGGCTAAAAAATGCAGGGGCTACATATCAGAGGGCCATGACACTAATCTTCCATGACATGATACACAAAACTGTCAAAGATTATATGGATGATATACTGGCCAAATCAGAGAAGAGACAAAATCACATAGTAGTCCTAAGTGCCATTTTTGATAGATTGGAAAAGTACAAGGTCAGGCTCAACCCCAAGAAATGTGTTTTTGGGGTACAACCTGGTAAAATTCTAGGATACATAGTATCGATGCGAGGAATAGAGGTGGATCCTGCCAAGGTCAAAGCAATCCTCGACTTGGAGGTACCAAGGACATTGAAACAACTTAGAGGCTTGCAAGGCAGACTCCAATCCATTAGGAGGTTGATAGCGCAACTCGTGGATAAACATATTGCATATTCACATCTACTCCACAAGGGAGTAGCATATAAATGGTACGACAAGTGCGAATAGGAATTTAGCAAAATCAAAGAATATCTACTCACGCCACCAGTATTAATGCCACCCATTGTAGGAAAACCACTAATTTTATACATCTGAGCAACAACAATAGCCCTTGGTGCCCTTTTAGCTCAACACAATGAAAATGGGACAGATCGGGCCATCTATTACATCAGTAGAACCATGGTTGGCCATGAGTTAAACTATTCATTCATTGAAAAAGCTTGTTTAGTAGTAGTGTTTGCAGCCCAAAAGTTTAGACACTACATGTTGGCTCATCAGATCAAGTTGATAGCCAAGATTGATCCCCTAAAGTATCTTTCTTCAAAGGAAATTCTCACAGGTTGGATGGATAAGTGGGTCATGATACTATCAGAACATGACATTGAATATGTGGAGCAAAAAGCAATCAAAGGACAACTCATCGTAGACTAACTGGAAAAGGCTCCAATCTATTCAGAGAATCCACTCATATTAGAATTTCTAGATGAGTCCATCTTTAATCTCAACATAGTCGATCAATGGAAACTGTACTTTGACGGCTCATACACACAACATGGATCAGGAGCCGGTGTTTTCTTCATGACCCCACAGGGGGATTGTATCCCTAGATCCTACAAATTAGCATTCCCCTGTACTAACAACATTGTGGAATACGAGGCTTTAACCATAGGTCTCTAGATTGTAGTACAGTGGAGGATCATGGCACTAAAGGTTTACGGAGATTCACAACTTATCATCAACCAAGTCAATGGCGAATACCAAACTAAGGATGACAAGCTTACACCATACAAGAAGTTAGTAGAAAACCTCAAAGAATTGTTCATTGACATCACCTTTGAGCAGTTGATGCCATGGAAACAATTGGATCCTTATTGGATATCCCTCGCAATGTCCTAAAACACGAATTCTTGGTAGAGAAGCTTCTTGTACCAAATTTTGCGGTATAAGTCTGAATATGTGTGCAAACCCATTGGTCCCGGTGATCCCTGGTATCACGAAATCTATACCTACTTGAGAATAAGAGTCCTCCCAGCTGACATAACTCCAAACCTCAAATGAAATATTGCATCTAGTTAAACATGCTAAATGAGACATTCAAACAACAAGAAAGACTAAATGAAGCATATAAAACATGAATGCAAACCTATTCCATATTGGATTGGTGTTATCTTTTGTGTAGAAGATAGCCCTTTCCCAACCCTTGCCAAGCAAATGATGAAGATAAAATTTTGTGATAATTGACAAAATTAGTTCTCAAATGAAGAGAATAACTTTGAATGAGAGTGTTGTGTCTTTGAAGGAGAGAAGGCTTGAATTTATAGTTGAGTTTGAAGAGAGGAGAGGCCAAATTCAAGAATGTGGGATTAATCCCCAATAAATAGGAGAGAGCCACTTGTCACAATGTGATTGGCCCATGATTGTCCAAGTT